>JXXA01012246.1:0-14039 GCA_000956255.1 Anopheles punctulatus | reverse complement strand
CCGCCTTCGCTATCATACCGCCGCCGCTCGCCGTCTGCGTCGCAGTTACCTTCCAGCGGAAACCAATCGATGTTAGTGCCATACAGGAAGCTTTTGCCAAAGGTTCGGGATGGGTCTGAGCAGCCTAATAACAATGGGGGCACGTATACAATATATACGCACGGTTTGAAGATGGGACTTATCTAGGAACGAATGTATGGAAAATGACGATGCGCTCGCGCACCGATACAACCGAAAGCCACATAAGCACATACAACGCACAAGCAACGAGACACGCATGGCAGAGGTGAGAGAGAGAGAGATAGAGTGAGAGGGGGCATGCATTGCACCGTCAAGGGGCTATGAAAAAAGCACAAAGGCACATACAGGTGGGATTGGGTGCGTGTAGTAGCGATTGGGGAATATTTTTTAACAAATAAAGCGTTCCAAACCGCAGATTGCAATCATTTGAAATAAAACTTTTGCTAATCGGCCTGACAGTTAGCAATCGACGAGAAAAAATGCTTTATTTTTAATTTTTTACGTATTTCTTAATAATTGCATACTATCAGGCGTTAGTCTTCTGAGTCGGACTATGTGCCGAAAGCTTAAAACAGAGCAGTTTAAATCTAGCGAATTTTTTTTAGATTTTGTTTTTTGGTGCGAAAGTGTCGAAAGTGTAATTTAAATTTTAAACTGTGTTTTCCTGAATGTCAATTGGAATCACGTACTTAAAAGGATTCTTTTTTAACATAATTATACATGTAAACTTCATGCGGCATTAATACAGAATTTAAAAATAATACATGCTGTTAACAAGAAACACAAAACAAATAACTGTCAGTAAGATATGTATCAAAGTATTTGTTCATTGGGGGCACTTATGTCATTTTGGTGGAATAAAAGAAAGGATCAAACCTTTACTTTAAATCTTAAGTTCATTTTACACATAAACAAATTTGCAACAGATGGCGCTTCAGTAATTAGCGACTTATGTTATGACAGTTTTATTTTTGATATATTAGAACAAAATTATGTTGGAAACACAATTTCTACACTAATTTTTGATGCACTATCAGCTGTAATCCAACTGTCTTGAAGACGTTAAAGATGGTTTCATGGTTATTCTTCAAACAAGTGTAAATCATTCGCAAGAAGTTGTTCTTTTCGGAATAATAAAAAAATATATTTACATTTGCTTGCTTAAATGTGAAATACTCATGTTTCAACCAACTGCTGAGCACCTAATCAATTCATCCGGAACGGTTACTCCAACCAGTGTTTAGCTTTCACACAATGTTTGTTTTACGATGTGAGCCTCATGCCCGTAAAAAAAATTCTTTTTCAGAAAAAAAACACACATATTTCAACCGAAGATAAGCGTTTGATGAAACATCAGACGGTCGAGTGATGTGAGCGTGAACCGATAGAACCTGAAACTGAGCCCAACCAACCAAACTCTAGCAACAGCTAGCAAAAAATGCCACACGAAAGGAATGTTGTCGAATACTCTTTGCCAAGAAGCCCTAGCCTGCTTTACCTCTCTTTCGCCAAGAAAGGGCCCGTGCGCGCCATTTCAACGCAGAAATTTCTTCACTGCACGAGAAAAGAATGGTCTGGATAGCAAAGCATGGCTCCGAAAACACGCCATCGTGGCCGAAGTTTGACAGAGTAATTTACTGCGAAAACCCGGGCACCTAGAAGGCAGAAGTTCAACGAAAAGCCAACGTCCGACGGGACGACCAAGATCTTCGCTTTTTTAAGGTAGGATTTACTGTACCGCTCGATAAGCTTGAAGTTTGGTCTTATCTTTTTTTTCACCGCCAGATAGCAGGTCGCCTCTCGCTGGATCCAGCGTGGCACAATTTAACCCAACGGGCTGGTGATTTCGGAACAGCGACGGTTGCCGGTGGCAAGGTATTGAGGACAGAAGTTTCAGGAGGGATATTTTTCTGCTTATCAAATGAAGCTGGTTCGAACGGATTCGGCAGATGGCAGAGAAATGGAGCGCAGTGGATTAGAAAATTGAAGCAATTTTATATAATAGATTAAGTACGTTTCTGACTTTAAGATGAAAGGAATTGTTGGATTTTTTTTTGCGTTTATCAAACTTAAGGTTGTGTGGAGTTCTCTTTAAGATTTTTGTCTGTACGCATTCATGTTAGATGGTGTGGAAATGGTTTCGTACTTAGTTAATTAAATCGAAATAATGCTATCTGTGGATCAAAACAATGTTACAAATGGAAGGATTATTGTGTTGAAATGGAAGCGCTGACCTACATTCAATTACGTCAGGATTTCGTTTCAGCGTTATTAATCTGCTTAAGAGATCAAACAAATCCCAGTTCCAGCTTGAGATGGCTATAACAATTTAAAATCATTTTTATTCATTTCAAAAGAACGAGCGTAACGAACTTTCCAAGAGGATCGCAATATTATCTTTTCGCTCTTTTCCTCGCCCTGAAGCGCTCAAAGTTGATATCGGTTTTTGAAGTTTGGCGTAAACGCGTAACGCACACTCATACGGCACGGGCGGTACGGGGCGGATGTGGGTAGCCTTCAGCCAGTTCCGCGGGCTAGGCCACCGCGAAAACCATCACCGACCGCGTGAGTGGTTAAACATTGCGGGGATCATTAAACGCGAAGCTGCACGCACCGCTACACGTCGCAACCTATGGCGTTCAAAATTGCAGACCCATTGCGTCCATCATGGAAAACCGGAATGGGAAGTCGAAAAAAAAAAGAAAAAAGAAAAGAAATAAAAAATACAACCACCAACCGGATAGCGACGGTAAAATTCACGCTGCTAGAAACATGCTGGCTACGGTTAGTGGTGAGGCTCAACGATGCTTGCAACCGGAACGCGCGCCGCCGAAAAAATGTAATAAAAGGTAAGTGCGCTTGCTGCGCGGAATGTTTGTCGGTCTGCGATGTGGGGGAAAATGTGCTTTAGAACCGATCGAAATGTTTTATTCATTACGCGGAATTCATTTGAAGCGCGTGCACAACCCTCGGAACGGAAGGCTCATTTATGTTACCGGGTACAGCAATGCTCGCTTTGCACGAGACTTTAAATTGTTCTTCAATTTTTGCGAGATAAAGAGACACGGCTCTGTTTGTACAATGGAGGAGCACTTTGAGAGTTATTTGTTGTGAAGTTTACAAACATTGTTCTATCAACCGTGTGTTTTTCTACGAAAATCCCAATGATGCTATGTGAACGGCGTCGTGAAAATCGTTAGTAACGTTAAAAAACACCCTGTGAAGTACAGCTTGGTGCGTAATTTACGCCATGATGCTACCAAAAAATATGAATTTTTATCGCAAGCCATCTGTGCACTTAACACATGCGACCACACAAGCTCAAACTGTACTTTTCGCATCGTTATTTTGAATGGTTTTATGGTTGCTCTTTAGATCATCAAACTAGCGGTATGTTTTTTAGCGGCATACAAACGATTATAGTCGATGTGTGGCGCGATATTTGGCATATTAATAGGTGAAACAACGGCTTTGGCCTTTGCGTAACGTGCTGCAAATGAAACCGACCCCGAGTGGTTTGTGTCTTGGACGATTTTCGTCCTAGAGGGCGTTAGCGTCACACTTCATCTATAGTTCGTTAATGGGGCGTTAAAAGTCACATGATGGCCGTATCGCATAAGGGCGCTCTAAAATAAAGCACTCCTTGCTCAAGAACATGAAAAAACATTGAATTCAGTTTAGGGTTAAAATTGATTACGTAGCTTATTGTAGATAACATTCGGAGAATTTTAGCCTCAGTATAACACAGCACCGGTAATGAAATTGTTCTGCTAATTGAAATTAATATAATTATGAGCCCATTGTGAGAGATGATGGCTTTGAAAGGCGGTCTTTCGTTGGAACCATCCATTCCATTCTACCACGCTCATCCTTTTGATTCTACGCCACAATCGCTCCGTTCGATTGTGGAAATTATCTTGTGTGCAGATGACTTAACCAACCAGGCAAACAATTTTTTATTTTTGTTGGTTATTCTTCTGAAGCACATTGATTGAAGTCTCAACTATAGAGGCCAGTTTGAAAAAGGCGGAGTTTTTGGGAAAATTAATTACGGTAACGGCCTGAATTGTTAGCCAAGCATGGTTGGTCCACGCGAAACCGACCGGGCTGGCGTGGATTTTTTGCCGAACGGCCAAAGTTTACAAAATTTTAGGTCTTTTCAGAACACTCTGCCACAGTTTGGCCCCGGAAGATCTCTTCTCCTCAGGCTCTCTTCTTCCAAGGATTGTCCTGATAGGATTAGCGATGGTAATGTTGCCAATCTCAGCCATGTAGTCTGATTTCCGGCGACATCCTGCGATGGTTCCATTTTCTCAACCAATGGCAACGTTAATGAGTGTGGCTTTTGTGTGCCCCAACATAATTCAATATACCTGGCTTTTTGGGGCCGAGCGATAGGAATAAGCTGATGGGAAGAAAAGTGGAATTCAAAACACCACGTTTCGTTCTCTTTCCGATCCAAACACGCCGCCGTCACTCATAGCGGGAAACTCAACGACAAAGTCGAATAAATAAAACAGCCAATTAAGGTGACAATGATTGAAGCGAGGGCTTTTATTGAATCCCCTTGCGCATTATGGATAACATAATTTTAAAATTGTGCACAGAATCGGTTGCGTCCTTTGTTTGACATTCTGCCCATTGTTTGTGGTAGATGCCGGCGTTCGCTATCTTGGTTTAGCGAGTTGATGGTGGTTGTGGCCGGTGAGGCAGGGACGGAAGAGCTTGTAAGCTTTCGCTTTATTTAATGAGGCTCAATTTTTTGACATGGTAGGCTTTTGAATGATGTGTTTTATATGAAATTGATTGAGCGTTTACTTTCGCTCCAAGTTTAGCAAGACTGACAACTGGATTGTAATAATTTACTTTAATTTATTTATTACTACCGAAATAACAATTAATTTCCTTGAATGCATAAGGGTAGAAGATACGATTTAAGCTCGCTTTCATTCCAAGAAAATAAATCAAAGAAAGCAATCTTCCTAGTACGATTAGGTGTTTTAGTCAGTGGTAATTTCATTTTGAATGTTTGAGTGGAACTACAAACAAATAACGTAAATTAAAGCACTCACAGGTCATTGCGAGGTGAAATTCCATGGCAAGTCCGTTTTGAAACTCCTTTAAAGGAGCTTGAGTGCGTTTTGAAAGCTTTCCAACCACACCGCCCCACCCGGCCGACATCAATCATAGAGTAAATCGAGCCAGAACGAACAGTGCAAAGCCACAACCTTTGCAACTGCGGAACTGAACACGGACAGAAGATTTATCCACCAGTGAACGTCGGCACAAACACTCTAATGCGGGTGCTGACCACAACTGCAGATTTACTGGCAACTGTTCGGTCCTGGTGAAACTACGTTTCAGAAGCGCAGGTGCTTCGCTAAGAGATCTGGGGTTTGGAAGGGCGTTGTTACGTAAAGGGCGGGTAGCACTGGTGTTGTAATGTGCCCTTACCATTCCGTCATATTCCGGTAAAGTCCATGTATGATGTGTATATTGCATTGGATTGCGAAGCGTAAAATTGTTGGTACTCATATATATTTTTCAGAGACATATCACCAAGGGAATCTGGCAGACACTGGAAGCACTAAAGTTGGGGTAAGAATTTAGCCTAACTTTCTTGAGGCAGACTTGATAGTAGTACCCAACAGCACGCCTCGGAGCCAAACTTCCAGCTTCAAGAGGAAATTGATCGATGCAGTGACATAAGCGGAAAGCTTGCGCGCATTGTCATCCCGAGCATGGAAGTGATTTACGAGCAACTTTCCTTAACTGGATGAAAAATCTATCTCCAGCTGGTAACTTTTCCAAGCTGGCACATTCTTCAAACTTGCTTTCGATGCTAAAGTTTGGAATAGTTTTGAAATTCTTTCCGGCGGTTGGCACAAAGGAACGAATCGCAAGATTACCTTTGCATACATTTGGGCGTCGAATTTTTATTTTTTTGGTTGAATTTAATCGAGTTCAGCGAAAAATTCTCCGTGTTGTATTGAATTCTCGAAAATTATTTTTCATTTCGTTTTGAGAAATGGTGCAGAGAAACATAGTTCTTTTACCAACACAAACCATTGGCTGCCTACCGATGGTCGGAAGGCGGACGCGTCAACAATAGGAAAACTTGGACGCTCTCGAGTAAGCTTTCCTCAAAACTATTGGCCGTACCGTGAGCGGGCTGGCAGGGTGGGCACGCGATACAAAGCAAGCCGGAATAAGCAGGTGGATAAGGTGCGGACTGTGTATCGACCGGCGAAAACTTCATCTTTTCCAATCCCCATCCTCGTGCAAGGCCCCGGCACAATAGAACTCAATCAAGAAACAAATCGAATCGTTTTGCAGCCGGTGAAAATTCTCGTTCTGAACGGCGTGTTCCTGGAAGGGTTTCGCTGCCGAAGCTGCCGAGCAACCTCCTGCCAATCAATGCCAATTCAATGGCTGTAAAACTTGAAACACACGCGTCTTGTTTCGTCTGCTGGTTGCGGAGGGGGCCGCACGAGCGGCACCAGACGCGAGCGGGGCGTTGTAAGGCAAAACTTTGCACTTGCAGTTTTGTGGGGGCCATGAGAACCTGTACCACTTTGCAAACTAGACCACAAGTCTTGGTGGTGGAGTACCGCTGGTAGAAGGAAAAACGGATACGCAAATCATATTTGTAGGAAATCATAATGAAGTTTCTAGCCGGATTTTCCTGGTTGTCTTGGGTGGAACGATGCACGGCACACCGCACGCTGCTGGTTTTATCCGATTTGTTTGTTTGATTTCAAATCAGCACATATCTGTTGCCTGATACGAAAGCTTCTTGTTTGCGCAGTTATTGAGTTGTTTACCATGTGCAGGTAAATTAAGCATACTTATTCTATGTCTTATGGGACATGGGGAGCATACGGGCCACGGTACAACTTGGGAGTCAAACTGTTATGATATGAATATTGCGTACATGACGGCACATACTGACTCATTCAGCCAGAAAGTGTGCAAATTGCATTATAAATACACAAACATTATTAACATTTGCAAATGTTGCATACATTAAGGCGTTTAAGTACTGCCTAAAACATTGAGTCTTAAGCTTGGAAAAACATCCAATGTTTCGATAGATTTTCAACACTTAATGCTTAGAAAATACACACAGTTATTATTTTATTACGATCTCCCCCGTTGTTAATAATTATGTTTTCTAAAAAGCTTTAGGATAAACTAATTCCTTCACTACTGTTCACTGCTTGCTACCAATCTACTTGGACTACGTGTGTCGATCACTGCGGATGCAACAACGAGACAGCTACAGCGTGGTAAAACATTGCCAGCATACAATCAGCGACCTAATGTCTTTAATATCAAGCACAACGGTTGGCTTTCAGCTACTGTAACAAGTGAGGGAGATAAGGATGCAAGAGTTTACGCACACAAACAGCGAAAGGGGCGCGCACACGTCCCACTAAGACCAGGTGTATTAGTTGGCAGTGAGTTGAGGCGTGTGAGGGGAGGCGATAGCTTTAAGCGATTTTATCGAAGTGCTGATGTTTCATGAGCAGTGGAGCGACACAGGCGCACGACTGTGCAGGAAGCAAGGAAGATAAGTCCCGACTAGCCCGTCGCTACAGCGAGCGAACGAATGCACCGTTCGACCGGTCCATGTGCGTATATATTGTATCGTATTGTTTGCCAAGCAAACCCGCTCCCATCTTCACACTACACTAAAGCGGAAAAGAGTCTGAGGTAGATTGTTTCTAATTGGGCGAGTGATTGATCTGCCCTTGCGATCCGATGACAGATAGCACATCGCACCGTACGCCAGAGAAGGATTATCCGCTAGGTAGGCAGGGGAAGCTTTCGCTTACCCCGAGCGGTGCCGTGGGAATCGCATTACTTCTACCGTACTGACACTACGAGCTAAATGGTAGGTGAATAAAAAACCGATCACTCAAGAAGATGGTTGATGCTACAAATGCGTACAAGGTGTGAGTGTGCGGACGATAAGAGTTCGAGGGTTACAATTAGCGCTAGTCACTTCCTACGAAACCGAGGTTGGTGATGATGAGCTTGAGTGAAGGTTTGACGTGTGAGTTGGCTGGTTTGGTTCACACCTAATGTTAGTATTCCCTCATCATGAGTACCGGAAACACACGTAGAACACACAAACACGCACACACATACAGAAATGCAAACGCTACCACGCAGTAGAAACACGCACAGACGGGTGAAAATCAAATTAAAAAAAAAAACAAAAACAAGTAAACTAAGTCTTCACCCAGCTACAGAATTTGGATTTCAAATTGGTTTCTATTAAAACTAATGTAAACGGAAATTTGTAAATAAAATTTTCAACATCAACAGCCAATACAAAATCTTTATCGCCCTGTTAGCGCTGGTTCCGAGCACAAGTGTCGCACTGATTGCATACTTTGCGGGGTAAAATTTATTTCACAACCTTCGTTAACTTTTTTTTCTCAGGTTTGCGATAAAGCTCCTGTCGCTGGACTAAAACAAAATGTAATCAATCGCAACAGAGAATTTGTTAGACGAACACAAAAGCAAAATCGATAAAACTGAAAAAACCAAATGTGGAACGCAATAAAGGGCACGGGACAAAAAAACAAATTTGAACAGAAAAACTAAGAAAGAGAAAAAATAACCCAAATACTTACTAAAGGTTTTGGTATCAATTGCACTATTGTTCTGCCCTGTATGTGTGTAAAATGAAGAGAATTAGCGTTACGTCAAAAGTTAGGGGTTTGTTTTGGTTGTTGATTGTTCTTAAGTATCGTGTTCGAGTTCGGGGACGTGAGTTCGTTTTTGGCGGTACATTTGGGGCTACTACAGCTGATTTCCTTCGAAAGACTAGAATGAATGACAGCACTAACTGCAAGCGAGCCTTTGAAACGATTTGTAGGAACAAACAATGAAAAATAAAACGAAAAAAAAATGAACAAAAAATCCTTGCACTTCACTACACGCCTTGGTTTGGGGAAAAATGGTAGATCGAGCGAGACACTATTTCGGGGAGCCACAGAAACGAAACGAACGACAGCACTTTAAACGTTGCCCAACCGTACCGAACCTTCTTCGTAGCACGCGCAATGCACACGAGCGTGAATTCATCGAGCGAAAAAGCGTGGGATTCGGCAGATATGGTTCTGCGCACGAGTAACTCAAGCCCACGGGAAAGAATGATGCTTTGTCCGAGAGAGGGGCGCTCGGTTTGCTCTTTGATGCAGAGCAGCCGGCTCCTGGCGAATGTGTGCACCGGCTGAGTTGCAACTTTATACAATCCAACCGGCGGCATTGTCACCGTTGCCTTGAGAAAAGAATAAAACCGGTTCGTTTTCCACGTTTTGCATTGGAGCAATGGAGAGCGTGGTCGGACTAGATTTGTGCTACGTCTTCAAGGATATCCATTACAAATAAAGACCGTGATGTAAACGTGAACGGATGCGCATGAGAATTCGTTTGAACGAACAGAGAAAGAAAAGAGAGAAATTATACAGCAACTCTTTACGAGCTACAAGTCTTTGACGTCAAATTGCATATTTTGTCTAGAAACGAAAGGAAAACCTTTAGTGGGAAATCGAATTCATGTGTTGTGAAAACTGTACAATGATTCACTACCGTTAAGGTTAACAATACAAAACAAAACATAACGCTGATGAGAAGATAACGAAACATGTAAATTACATCATTGAATGAGAGAAGAATACAGATAAAAAAACACACATGCAGAGATAAGGAAACGACGAAAATAAATGAAACCAGATCGAACGAACCACGCAATAACGTTGAGCGAAGAAGTACATGTACCTAATGAATGTACAGAACACATATTTCTAATAATAAACACAACACGAAAGAAACACGATGAAAAGGAATCTGATCAGACGAGATAAGAAAAATGATTCCTACGACCGCCAAGGCAGATAGAAAGTGGAACAATCGCGGGTTGTTAGAATGCTCCATCTCAAGAATGTTCAATAGCGCTATCAGCCCAGAACGAGGTAAAGGTTGCACCGAAGAAGCTTGCCGTTCTCGGACTGTTTTGTGGAGGTTTTCTTGAAAAGAAATGCAGCCTTTTCGTTTTAGCATATCGCTGCATCGCTCTGTACGGGTGATCGTATCGCACATGAAAGTCCAAAATAAACCATAAAAATGTAAGCGGGTTCGAAACGGAGGCGAAAAAAAAAATGAGTGGCTCAAACTGTCAATTGAGAACTTCGATGTTCGGGATGAAAATGCAGAAGAAACTCAGAAAAAAAGAGATGCTATTTTTGTGTTGTTGCCGTGCACGAAAGTAGGAGAAATCAATTTACGAAATAGCTCTCCACGCTTCCCGGGAAGCGAACGGCAGGTAAACGTGAGCGGAATTTGTGGTTGTTTTCATCCCCCACTTCCGCGCGAGGTGCAATGCAAAAATGGATAAGCATTGGGAATTGAATTTGTTCGGGAAACAGTTGTCTGCTTCTTTTTTGCCGATCGATTTTATGCCACGACCATTCGTACCATTTTCGAGGATAAACGGAAAACGGTAGGTTGGTGGTTACAGCAACGGTGGGTAGATAGAAGGAATGAAAGGATGCAGGAAAATAAAACATCGAACACGAGACCCGCGCGTGTGGAAGTATAAAGTTTACAAATTGTAAACAACAAGTGTACGCAAAGAGAAAAAGAAGAATAAAATGATGCAAAAATATCTGCGAATCAACAGAGTGATGATTGAATGAAATTCGATAACAAAGTGAATAACGAACAACAACTACAACGCGACCGATCGCAGCAATGGATGGATCGCAAACAACATGTTTTTCTGTTTCTTCGACATGAGATGAACGACATAATAGATAATATATATGAACGACACGACAAAGATACGAAGAAAAAAGAGACAGAGAGAGATAGAGACAAAAGAGAGAAAAGAGAGAGAGAGAGAGAGAGAAAGAAAAAAACAACACGAAAACGACACCGAAAGAGTAGCGGCGCGATCGTACCTGCTGCCGTCGACGGATCCGTTTCCGGGCGGCGAGAAATATTCGCCAGTAGAGGAACAGTATGACCAGCAGCGGCACGTAGAAGCTGGACGCGGTGGCGAAGATCTGGTAGCTCACGTCCTGCGACACGATGCACTGGAGGTCCTGGTAGACGCGCGTTTCCCACTCGGGATCCTTCCAGCCGAGCAGCGGCGCTATCGAGACGAGCACTGACAGCGTCCAGATGATAATGATCATGTAGCCTATCCGGCGGGCCGTTCGCTGGTGGGCGTAATCGATGTCCGTCACCGCCCAGTACCTGGAATGAGCAAAGGCATAAGTTTGAACGGATGTTGCCTGTCTTGTATTGTATTTATTTTAAATAAATTAAGCCCTACGGAATCTTTTAGACCTCAAATTTGAGAAAATGCTGTTTGGTGGGTTGAATGGATGTGAGCAATTATTTCACAAGGTTACTCTGAAAACTGTTACTGAAGCAGTGGTTCTGGATCAACTCAACATATTTTTGTAAGTAATAAGTGGAAAGCATAGTAGCAAGCATAGTGAATATTTTCTGTTCTCATTTTTGTTGTATTGATTTTTTTATATGATAACAAGCTTCATAACCCATATTTGGAGAGAATATTTTCCATTTGTTAAGTTTTGATTATTCGTTATGGAAAATGATTTATTATAATAATTAATTCGTTTCATATCATTTTATTTTAAGTGATTTTCTATTCTATGCGGTTTAATTTTAGTATAAAACAAACAGTGATATAATGCTTTTCAGCTTTTTTTATTCATTGTCTAATTAATTATGACAGGAAAATAAACATTACGACCATCGGATAACTTTAACATGATTTAAACTGTATCAAAGTTAGGTTATTAAAGTATTATGTTTTTATTGTAATCAACATGATTATAATTTTATTCTACACATTACTTTTTTATAATTAATTACATTTTGCAACTACATTCTAGCTACTCTGTGGTTTTAACTACACTTTTATGTTATTTTTTAAATGATTTTTTTCCTACAAACTTCATGTGTAAAATTGATACATATTTACGTTTTATTAACACTTTTGTGAAAAATAAACCGACGTTTTGCATAAATTGTATGGGTTAACCTGCGTCTCGGGTGAATTCGAAAAGAATTGACAAATCCGTTCGAGTTTCAGCAAACCGCACAGCATCACTTCATTCGTGTGCCTAAGCTTTTAATGCTTAAATTCACCTTATAGAGTATTATAAACTATCTTCAAATAAATTTAAAAAAAATGCTACAATCATTTAAGCGATTCTTTGCATGTTATTTCTTTTTCACTTTCTTTCTTCTTCAGTTTTATCCCCCACTGTACAGTTTGGTTACCGCATACAACAATTCCTATAATGATAGCAATCCAAAGACATCATCCGTACGCCGATGCGAAGTCAATTTCGAACACAATGCAGCGTTGAAACAGTAATCCATCGCCACCACCAATCTCGAAAAGAGCCAAATCAATTGGAGCCAGCATCGTGCGATCCGGCAATTTCGCAAAGCCAAAGAAGTATCGATAATTTGCGAATGATTATTTCCAGCAAATCAATCGGTTGTTGTTGCGGTGGCAGATTTCAGACGAGCTTTACACATCTACCAGCCAAAAGACGAGGATCGATTCGGTATGGTACCGTCTCGTCTAACTATCAGCTCCACTACTCAGTACGTCTGTCGGTCCGTGAGTCGTCGGAATGCTGCTACGTTCCCAGTCGCTACTCGGAGTCGGTCAGCACACAGCTTCTTCCATACGAGAGGACCGAACGGAACGATACATGGACCGAAATTTGCATTTAAATTGCATGCAGAATACGATATTTTACATATGTTGCTGCAGCAAGCCGGAGCAAGTTTCGACTCGGTGACTTACGGTGTGGATGGTTTTGCTAAAAGGCTAAGCTAGGAACCGTGGTGGAGTAGTTTCGTATGGCCGAATGGGTACGATTCGAGCCAACCGGACGGGTTGGGATTTACGGGGGTTTCGAGTGGCACATTCTTGAGACGTAGTGCACTTTATGCGAGGGTGTTCGAAAAGTGCATGGATTTGTTGGTCAGATGTCGGAAACCTCGAGCGCAAACAACACAAAGGAGCACACTCCGAGTGGCCGGCACGTTGAGCTGCTTCAGGCACGCGTTGGTTTGTGTGAGACACGCGATTTGCCTACTTTTAGGCGCTTTTGTGAAAGATACGCTAGTGCTGCTTTTTTACGTTGGCATTTAGTGTTAAGTGATTTACATTGAAATAAAATGTATTCCACCCCTCGTAGGCACACATACACATACACATACTTATATGCACAGCAGTATAATCGATAAAGTTTGCATACGATGCACAACCGCTCGCCGATCAGCGGTCGGTTGGCACGTTTGTGGTGCACGTCGCACCACGGCATCGAGTGCACCGGATTGCGACAGCACATAAATATGGATTTGATAAATTATTTTGCGATTACGCGGCGAGGTGTGCCTGCAACGACCCGTGCGAACCACGGAACAGCATTATTGCCAGTTAGCTCACCTCGCGCTGATAATACACGCTGCATGCACTGCGGATGATGCTTTGCTCTAGCAATTGGATGCGCGCGACCGCACAAGATGCATCTTGCCGCGTGGGATTTCTTCACCCAAAGATATGGGGAGAGGGTCATAAAATGTTAAACTCTCGGCATAATCTATACCGCACGTGCCGGAAGGTGGCCTTGAGGTGTGGTTGGAACAGGTGGGCTAACAGGAATCGTGCACGGCATAAACAAACGAACTTTGTTCCACTTATCATATCGCGTGGTCTGATGGTTAGCGCTAGGCAAATGTTGGCAATGTACTTCGGTGGGTGCGATCCCGTGGAAGCAGTGGGTGAAAATATTCATACATGTGTTTGTTTAGTATAATAGGCGCAGGGTGCGAAAAATTTCGTTTCATAATTTCAATAACATTTCGCTACTTAAAGGCCGCTAAAGTGTTGAATTATTCACAAATAATTTTAACCACATATTCGTATAATCAAGAACACAGGGTTT
>JXXA01012239.1:0-10955 GCA_000956255.1 Anopheles punctulatus | reverse complement strand
CCGCCCGGCATTTCATCCAACCGGGCAGGCATTCCAGGAGGCCAAAGTGAGCTAAAACTGCAGTGCGTCCGGTTGTTTCTGCAGTTTGTGCAAAGGGAACCTTTTTTTTCTACTTTTTTGCTGCACGTTTCGTCGAAATATCCATCATCCCATTCCATTTGCGCTCGGGCGGATTTTTTTTATCCCCCGGCACACGTTTGTTATAAAACACTTTTACTCCGTGCCGGACACCGGGCCGAAAACGATTTTTCGTGGGTTTCCGTAGTTGTGTGCATTTTTTTCTTCTTTTTCGTCTTTTTCTTGCCTTTCCAGCGAAAAACTCACCGCTGGCAGCGATTGCGACAAAACGCGAAACACCATCACCGCCGATCGATTTATCGTTTTCATCATTTCGGTTTGTTTTAATCCCTTTTCCGGTCGGTTCGCAAAAGCGCGGTGGGGGTTGAGATTTTTTTTTCCTTCCCTGATCGTGGGAGAACCTCCCGGGAGGGAGGGATGCATATTTATCAAATTCACTCGCCACGATTGCGGTCCCAAAACCGGGCTGTGCAGTTTGATCTCTGCTCGCTGTGTTGTGTGGCGTTGTGGATGGGGTTGATTGGGAATGCACCGATCGGGTGCTTAGAATCGCGTGCCTGGACGCGAACCTTTGGAGGAACCGGTCCGGGAGCGGCAACAAGGCGCACTAATTGGATACGCTGATTTTATTTATCGCAAGCGAACTTGAACCCTCCGTGGTGCGTGTAATCTGGGATTGTAGTTTTCCCGGTTTTTTTTACAGGCAGAAAGAGAGAGAGAGAGAGAGAGAGAGAAAGAGAGAGAGAAATTTATTTTAGAAGTGCCGATTTCGCATGCACTAAATGGATGATGGGACAAGCGGAAAAAAGGGGATTAATTAAGTGTAAGCCAACGGAAGTGCCCGGTTTTGATTGATTGTGTGCACATGAGTTTGATGATGTGAAGGAAGTGTATTGTTTTTGCATAAATTTCGCTGCAGTGCACGTGTATCTCATGATAAGAACTTTTTTTGAATTATAAATTATTAAAACTGATTGCATGTTTCTTATGAAATCACTTGAAATCTATGATTATTAATTTTATAGTCAATTTATTCTATCAATTTAAATTGCATACATTTAGGAGGATACAAAATTTTTAATCACGAATAATAGGTTGATTGAAACTGTTTACTTTCTTTTATACAGTAACATAAACTCTTGGACCGATGTATCGGATTTGTACAATTTGTACATTCTATTTATGATATAATTTTCTCATGAAATACTCGTCAACGTATTTCGAAATTATAAATAAGCTAGTGTAGTTACGAATCTCTGAACTGTTGCCGTTCGTTGCGATGTAGAAGATCAGATAACTAAAAGTACATGAACGTTAAAACAAAACATAATTTTTACGCGATCTAGTTTGATGTAAGGAAATGAAAAATTTACGGCTGCTGTTTAATCTTTGCAAAAGCAGTTCCAGTACATCTTCTTAATATCCAGCCCTAAACACATTCGCTCTCGCCTCAAAGCAATGCTCGGTTTCAGCTTAAAGACTCGTTAAAGACTCTAAGTGAGGTTCCCAATCCTCCCAACCCGGTCGAACTAACGCGACAGTTATAACAGTAATAAACATTTCGCATTTTCTACACCACACCCTGTCCTCCTTCCAACTCCAAAAACTTTACCGGCAGATGTGTTCAGCGTCGAGGGCGTCGAGGGACGGAATATTGAGCTGCAGTGTCCCATTACGGTGCCCCTTTCCCAGGTGTACATGGTGCTGTGGTTTAAGGACAACGCTGGCATCCCGCTCTACAGGTAAACTAACACACAAACACGCACACCGCCGCCCTTTCGGGACGCGCTATCACATGTCTAGTTTAACGCTGTTCGTTTGTTTTTTTTTGCTCTCTTCTTTCGTTCGTTGCATGTTGCAAATCCGGTAAACCCGGGCACATCGCCTCATCTCCGCGGGACCACGCAGTGTCGATGTACGTGACAAAATTTCCCGCCAGCCGGCACACTGGTCAGCGCCTGAAGTATTTGGATCACGTGCCAAATTCAATATTGATAAATCACCGGCGTCTTTGCTGATCAAGGTAAGCGGGGTTTCGGCTGCCACTGCTGCTACTGCTCGATACCGTATTTGTCACATTCCATTGCCATTTTAATTACAATCGTGACCAGCGATGGGAGGCTTCGAATTTGAGGTTTACTGTAAAATCGGTTAATCATTGGAATGCCGCGTGCTTTTCCCACACCTACTTCCACCAGAAAAGTTCTAATGAATAGACAAAATAATTAATTGAAATTTTATATATCATATTTGTACTGCCGTAATAAAGCCTTCCGGTTGAAACATCAACGACAAAAATTCCAAATAATAACTTTACTCAACGTCAAAAAATACATCATTGCACAAATTGCATTCCTCATCGGTTGATTTTGTTAAATAACGCCTGAAGGTATGCAATGTTGACTCTTCTCGATTGGGTTAAAAATCATTCCATTTAATCGGTTTGAACAGCCATATTTAAAAAGCGCAACAATCCGGTTATGAATTATTCGCACTCTAATTCCACAAATTATGTCTATATTTGAGACATCTTCAAGTATTTTTGTGTTTTCTGTCTTTAAGTAATTTTTTTTTTAAAGAAAACTCGTCCTCATACCTCATTACCGTGTAAAGCCAACACGAACATAGCCTAATTCATGTCGTCAAAAATTAATAATTCCATTCGAAACACCCAAGCTTACCGTGCGTTGGATACTGCCAGTGTACTTAAGGGAATGTTACTTGCACAACAAACTCAGCCCGGCATGCTAAACAACCGTCCCGACAGGAAGAACAGAGCTGCTGAATAAATATTTAAATTGCGCTAAACACGGTCAAAGCACCATGCCTCCAACCACTCGCTCGGCTTCCCACATCCTATCCACCTCCTCGCTGAAGCAATCGATTCAAATGCAAGCACTGCAGAAACTGCAGAACCGGAAAGCCACCGATGACGTAAACATTTCAATTAAAAGCATGGACCTACCGAAGCACGAACTTTAAGCGACCGATACCGTCACCAGTGACGCAAATGATCAAACACACACACACACACACACACACACGTGCACGGTTGTTTCGGAGCCGGTCAGCGTCATCGTGAAAATGCATCCACTTAATCATGCACCAACCCGGTTGTCCCATCCGTGGCGTACATGGCATGCTTTTTCAATCAAGAAGGCCACGACCAGAGCTTTACAACCATCTAATTTGGTATGAGTGTACGTGAGTGTACGTGTGTGTGTGTGAGTGTTTTATACCAGGAACGGCTGCACGAACAAACACCCGCATATATTACCTTTAATAGGAGGTGCGTTTGATATTTTTTCAACACTGTTTTCGTGAGAAAGTACCACCCATAAACGGCGGGACGTGGTTAATATAAATATCAACCATAAATGACTCATAAAGCAGCCCTCCTTCTTCCGGCTCGGTTTGGTGTATTTAAAGCAGGTGTACGTGTACGTGTATGGTGGTGGCCGTTTATAGTACCACTTCAGGGCAGGGTTTCTTCCGCTGTGGTAAACTTCCGGTACGCGGCCGTTTCGCTCCCGAAACGTACTTATGTGTTTTTACAAGACCAATAATTTGCTCACACACCGATTGCTCGCACCGCTTTGGCGCCCATTCGATAAGATTCAGTTGTCGAACGAGCGCACCGGAGCAGGCAGGTAGAGGAAATGACAAAATGGCACGTCACGGGAGCGGCCCGCCCCGTGCGCCAAGAAGCTGTAAAATTAATGAACAAAACAGTGGAAAGCCAAATTCATTACGCGGCAAATGTATATTGAAATTTTATGTCAACCAACCGTACGGCAGGTGCAAACACAAACACACACACGCGCACACACACACACCCGCTGGCCCGCCGGGGTTGTTTGTTGAGATTATACCTCTCCCTGTGCCAACGTTTTCCAAGGTTCGTATTTGCTCACCGTAAAATGTGGTTCACGGTGGGAAAGTTCGGGAGCAAAATACGGATAGAGAGATTTTTCTTTGCTTGATTACCTGACAAACATGATTAATATGAAATTAAAATATGATTATCAATTAAGAAATAATAATCGGTTTCATAAATAAAATTATTATTATTAAATTTTTTTTTTATTTGTATAGCAACAAACAGATAGAAAGTAAAAAAAGTGATGAGTTTGTTTGATCTTTTCTTTTCACTTTGATATTATCAAATCGCACTACACAGAAAGATTCAATATTTAACGTAAGTTATTTATATTTTCTTTGCTTTATCTTACTTTCCAAAAATGGATCAAATTGAAGAATCAATGTTTACTTATATTACTGACGGTGATCATAATGTAATGTTTATATTTAAATTTCGAAAACCCTTTCAACTTAATTTAACTGCATAACTCATTGAACTATATGATTTCTCTATTCTAAGGAACCATTGTTCCGTCAATCTGGCAACTTTACAACGTGTTCAGTATTTGCGCACATGGCCACACCTTCCCCATCGTGCTTTGCCCATCCCCAAATCGCTGCTCACATGCTACGCTTTAATATACTTATGCTGAGCAGCCGTCGAGTGTGCGCGAAAAAAAAAACACGAACGTCGAACATTCACCACCAGGCTGGACATCCTCTCCAGCACTGGACGGTGGTGCTGGTGCGAAGTAAAATCAATGTTTAACCAAAGAAAATCGTGTTTGCGGTTGTAACCCATCTGCCGACCGGCTGAGCTCGTGTATTTTTATGTTTCGCCATTTTTTTTTTGCTTTCATTTTTTATTCTGCTTGCGCGTGGAATATCGTGGCACCGTTTTAATTTGTGTAGCGAGATGAAAGTTTTTTGTTGCTTTTTTTTAAGGATCAGTTCTGCTGCTCGTGCGTGTGCTTTGCCAACTGAACATCATTAAGCGTCTGCCGCAGCACGAAACGTTCCCACATTCCATTTCCCGGGCCATACGGAATGAGCGCGTTCGCGAAGAGTACGTGCGTAATTAGTCAAAGTATTCGATGGTCAAATGATACGCTTGACCACTATCGCTTCACCACTCCACCGTTGCCCACGATGTGCACGTATTGGCATGCAAACCGGAAAACTTGTAACGCTCTCGTGCTTAATTTAATTAAAAATACCAATTGCCATAATAATCAGTGTGCTAGTTTTTCCGCGTAGCGCGAAATTCATGTCATCCTTCATCTGGCGATAGCGCCAGAGTGCCGATTGATGAGGTTAATTAGAGATGGTTTTGGTAGGGAATAGTCCGGAAGCGTAAAAAAAAAGCAAATGTAGCGAAATGTTTGCATTTTTGTAGTGTGCTTTACGTTCATTAACAAGCAGATGTCATCAATGGCAGCTCCGGCTTCGAATTTACAAACAATTTTACAATGCATTTTTAGGCATTGCCAGAGGGCACTACCGAAGCGTAGAGTACATAGAGTCAAACGAATTTGGAAGTTTTTTTTTGCATTTCATCACATTTCAAATGCCTCAATCTAACTCGGAGTAAATATCTCAGCTAAAATGCGTTTGATGTTCTTCTCGAATCGAATTTCTTGAAACGAAGGGCTCTTTATGCTTTGTGTTCGTTTGCAATTTAATTAAATTCATTTCTATGGCAAAACTACTAACCTTCCATCCGAAACGGCAAGACTGTGGTTCACAAACTTGTCGATCAAAACAATACCCAAAAAGCAGCATCAAGCAAACAGATTGAAATGCCATATTTTATTTGGATCTTTGTTTAGCCGATCCGTCAGCCTCTTCGATGTGAGATCTTGTGCGCATGAAATTCGATTGGCATGTTGACGGAGCAGTGCTATCATTTATGTACGAGCTGTGTCGGGCTTACCAAAAGTGATACTAAACGTAACGAAAAAAAAACCATGTCTAACAATTTACCGTGCTTTAATTTTTAATCATCACATCGGTACACACCGGTGTTACTTGTCATTCTCGAATACCAACAGGAATTCGAGGCACATCACGAGCCCCCACACACGACAAACGGCTCCTCACCTCAGTTTCTCCTCACTAAAAAGCAAACGTTCTCTTTCCAATGCTTCCAGAACCTGAAACGACACGACCAGGGTGTTTATCGATGTCGTATCGACTTTCGCACGATACAAACGCAGACGTATCGTTACAACCTGTCCGTCATAGGTAAGTAGCGTTTGCAAACTATACTAACGTACAAAACAAAACAAAAAAATATGAAGCTGAGGTTTTCATACACTTGAATTTGGAGCTGTTAAGCGGATTGCATAAATGCGGGCGAATTTATTAATATTCCAGATAGCCCTAAATCAACAACAGTATTTAATGATGATAAAATAAACACTATTTTAGATTAAATCTTTTTGGTCGTTATATTTGCATATCTTGCACTCAGAAAACAAAAATATGTTTAGAGTGTGTACCCATTCAAACGCAATTGCCTCCAGCAACGACACCGAGCTACACCCAAACACACGCGTCGCGAAGCCCCGGTGTAATTGATGCACTTAAAACAAGACAATCACTTGTCATTGGCTGCTAATGTGCAATAATGCGATGCGCTCCGGGATGGAGAGGCAGCCACCCTTCGCAACCACTTGGGACGTGGCATCTCATTAGGCGCAGACACTGCCTGTTGAGTGTTCGCGAAGGTGATCGTCATAAATTGCCAACACACGCGCGCCCGCGCCGCCAGCAGAAAAGCACGCGCACATAATTTCGCCGTGCAGAAAACCCTTTCATGCGAGTCCTGGCGAGATGAAATGAATCGTAAATTCATTGCTAATTTCCTTATCAAGCGGATGCAGCGCAGGATGCGTTACCGGCAGCGTAATTTGAGTGCGCCTTACATCTGCTCCCACCGATGCTGCCTTGACAGTGCGGAGTGTCATCGGTTCGGTGATGAGATGATGATAATGATGGTAGAGATGTTGAGAGTAGCGGCTGCCATTTGATGGAAGGTATGCGCGTACACGCGAGGCAAATTTGGTAGAGTGATACCATTTTCGTTTTGCCTTCGCTTTGCGATGTGCCAATACGGATGAAGGTGGTGTACATAATTTAGTGTCGAGTGATTGAGAACACTTGCCTATTGGACGCGGTGCCTATTGAAGCGCCTTTCCCCATCCAATAAAATCTCATAAAACTTTAAATGGACACTTTAAGCTTGTGTCAGTGGAGAGTAATGAAAAATGCAAGTAAAATAATGTTCATATACCAATAAAACATATTCTTATTCATTCCATTACATACATTTAGGGACAAATTCGCTAGAACTTCTCAAAGATATGCAAATGATTGGGTAACATATTTCCTCTACTAGCACTTTATTAAAATCATTTCCAATTATAGATATGAAACATAAGGACTTATTTCTACCAAAACAAAAAAAAACATAACAATATCAGGATCTCAAGATAATAGTTCCTCAAGAAAATCCGGAAAAAGTATGAATTAATTTTAAATTGTTTAATTGAATATGCTAATGATTAAATCATTATAGTATTCATCATAACAAAAAAGTCTGTTTTTTTTTTTAATTCGGAAGGTAAATTCAATTAAAAAATCTTCAAATAAAGCCTCAACAAAATGTAAAAAATGGGCCACTTTTGATGATAGATTAACCTGACAGTTGACTGTATATTAAATAGCGCCATCTAAGAACAAATTTGACGAACTTAACCGGCAAAACCCCATTCCTCATCATTACACCTGTTCAACTT
Organism: Anopheles punctulatus; assembly: GCA_000956255.1. NCBI lineage: Eukaryota > Metazoa > Arthropoda > Insecta > Diptera > Culicidae > Anopheles > Anopheles punctulatus. Next base: position 3,216 of record JXXA01012239.1, on the reverse strand, counting down.
TAATTTCTAAACGCGTACCTTAGACGGTCGGTACATGGGTGCAATTAATTAGATCACTACACAAACTTTGCCCAACTTTCACGTACGAAAACGGACTCTCCCGTTGGACGTCGTGTTGCATAATGAGGCACGACACACGAAGCAGCGGGTGCGCGGTGGTTCCACGCGGTCCCCTCGGCTACCCACCGGCGCAAGCGCTGCCCAGCAGATTAAGACACCAGGACACTAAGCCCTCATTATCTATTTACAGTGCTGCCCGAGCAACCGGTGGTTCTGGATCGGTGGGGACGTCACATCAACGGCACGAAGCTCGGACCGAAGGAGGAAGGCGATGACGTCGTTATCACCTGCCGTGTTTCTGGCGGTAAGTTTGTATTACTCCCTTACCCACACACACATACACACACACATACAAGGCCTCGGCCATGGTTCAGTCGTCAGACCCATCAACCGAGGGTGTCGCCAGGCTTGTCATTAGCTGTCAAACCCTCTCGGTGGAGAAGGCGCCCGGTGTTCGTCGGCGAGAGCGGGATTTGGCGGCGAGCATTTCAAGGCGTCCTTTAAATCCATTAACACCGTACCGCATCCAACCCTCGCTTCGCCCATCGGTCCCGGGCTCCAAGTGCCTACGCCACTTCCCAGCCATTAAGCAAATATCCGTCCCGTACATCCCCGTAAGCTCGGGCGTTCTTTGTATCAGTCAAACCTCAATCAAGGATCTACCCCGCGCATACCTTAAAGCCCCTCCCGTACTGAGCGATACCATATAATGGTCGCCCAGCCCGAAGAAGAACCGCTCCGGGGGAAAAACGAGAGCAGCAGGAGCAGCATCTTCTTGTCTCCTGTTCGCATCCCCGACCGGCGGTGCAAGTCAGCCCTGAATGAATGCCCGCACGGTATCACGACATCTCTCGGTGCTCGGGCTGCATTTATGCTGCCATACACCGCAGCCAACATCCGCCCGGAAGTGCGCTAAAACCATTCGCTCAGTTCCATCGCACTTAGGAGTCGCGTTTCGGATTTTTTTTTCCTCATCCATTTTCGTTTCATTCTTTTGCGCTCTCCGTTTCATTCCTTTTCCATCATATTTTCCACCAGCTGCATCTGGGCACCCTTGCGTCTGGTCTTTCCGTCACCGGAAGCTAACTTTGTGCTCCCCGCAGCGCATTCAGGCACTCATCAGGAAGTTTGTAGCGAAGTGCAGGCAAGGAAGGAAAAGCTAATAATCATCACAAGAACTACATCAAATATAGTTCCGACTCGCTGCTGCCGGTCGCCCACAACGAGCGCTTCTGTCGGTTCGCGTTTCGCCTTCAGCTTCAACTGCTCGCTGTTGGATGTGCTCCGCACAGCGAAACATGCGTCGATACTGCTCCGGCAAAGTACTAGGCAATCGAGTTTGAAATGTCGTAACCGGTGGGGTCTCTTGTGGCTTGCACGATGCTTTCCCGCAAATCGGTTACATGACGATTGGATGTTTGGCCGATTTCATCCACGCTGTAAGGATGTGCTCGTCCATCCGGGCCGTCCCGTTGCGTTGCGTTCGGTTCGACGAAACGATGATGGTTAATTTAAAAAGTTGCCGGATATTGGATAAGTTTGTGGGCCGCGCGTTTTTGTCGCTTTTTTGACTGCACTTCCGGTTAGTTCCGTTCGATTTGTGTAACTTTTTGATGAACGGGGCGGACACGCCCGTGACAGTCGGTGCCTTCTGCAGCCTCATCATCAGCATCGTCCACTCAAATCCTCGAATGATCGACAGATGGAGCCGGAATCGATGGGTGCCGGTACGCATTTTATACGTTTCGCAGTCTGCCCCGGCACGGTGCGAGGGTGTGATGAATTTTTAATGAATTCACTGCCGGATGTAGTCGCGTTACATAATTAATTTCAAACACTGGCAGGCCACCGCAGGCAGGCTCGTGCGAAAGGGAACCCACTTCCGGTAGAAAAATCGGTGCGAAAGAGTTGATCCATTTTAGATGGAAACAAAAAATACACATTATAAAATTAAATCGTTTACAGCATTTGGAGCACCTTAGCTGATGAATTTGTTTGTTTTACACGAATTCTCACAGATGGCGCTGTAAAACAAATCTTTGTTTTGTTAAAAAACGAATGAAAATAAATTCGCAATCTCATTATAGAGTCATCAAGCTTTAGCAGTAAAGACAGGAGCACAGTTTTATTGTTAGAGTAAAAATACATTCCGAATGTTCCATATATTTTTGATATCTTTTGATATACACAATTTTCAATTCAAAACTTGCATACTGTTAGACTTTTAATAATTCACTTTAATGTTCAATTATCTTAACAATTCATTTCAACCTATGTTATATTTAACAAAACGTGTCTCAAACAATGTTCAAAATTGTGTCTGAGTTCAAATGAACCTCAACCAGGCTTGTCTTGCGGGCTCTCTCACTCAGTTATGTTTGCATCTCCATCATGCCCCAAATTAGGGGACGTGTAACAAAACACTCCACACTGTACCTGACAGCCGACGGAATAATTAGCAGCTTGCTTGCGAAAGGACTGGAAAAGCGAGCGGCTGGAAGGTGGCAGAACACAAGTGGTGTTACAAGGCAAGCTGCAGTACAACATTACACCATGCGGATGACGATTGTCGCACGGGGAAGTCCGAAGAAAGTACGAGAAAAAGCGGAACTCATCCACCCGAGCTCGTCTCCATTTCAGCGGCCGTTTGTTTTCACCACTGGTGCTGCGGCAAGAATTCCGCGTTTTTTTTTTGTTTTTTTTTTTTTGATAGCGTTGAAGTTTTGGTCATTCCATTTACGCCAACTTTGCGTTGCGTGCTTTTTGCTCTCTTTCGCGCAGGCCGACCGCAGCCCGAGGTGCGGTGGCTTATCAACGGTGTAATCGTGGACGACCAGTACGAGCAGAACTCGGGTGATGTCATCGAAAACCGGCTGCTCTGGCCGACGATACAGCGGAGCGACCTGAACGCCATCTTCACCTGCCAGACGATGAACACGAGGCTGGTCGAGCCGAAGGAAACGAGCTACGTCCTGGACATGCACCGTAAGTACTCGCCACTGCGGAACGGGTGATATTTATTGTAAAAATATTTGCAAAAACCTTCCGCCCGCTTCCCCGGGAGCCGTGTCCGGGGATCCCTTTCCGACGTACCCTGGGTGCACGGTGCGTTATTCCGAAAGCCGTCTAAATGGTCGTCCAGCGACCAAAGGCGCT
>JXXA01012234.1:0-39137 GCA_000956255.1 Anopheles punctulatus | reverse complement strand
TTATTAACGAAAAGGGTGCGAGCTGACGCTTTTAGAAGCACCGATGCGCCAAACCCATCAGCACAACAGTATTCAACCCTCAACGAATAGCTTGAAATTTAAGGGACATACACAGAGAAAGCACCGAATCGTATGAAATATCGTTCATTTTTTGATTGAACCGAAGTTTAATAGAAAAAGAAACCATAACTCTCCAAATAATGTGTTTACTCAGTCTAGTACGCCAGAAGCCGCAATTTCATCATTTGGCAGCGCGAATAGAAAAGAATCTGCGATCTGCGTATTGTATGCGATATCTGCCTACTGTGCTGGTCGTCGGTTTGTTTGTCTGTCCGCCGATGGAGACTGGTAGTTTTTAACGAATCTCCACGAATCCTCCACCAGCGTTTGCTACAAATATAGGTTAGGCTCACCAAAAATGCCTTTTTTATGCTTGATTATGATGCGTATGGTATATTTTATGATTTTTGTTTTTGTTTTATCCGTGTTCTGTCTTCTCTGCAAAGTAGCAACCTAACCAAATAACGACACATTTTCACGAGTGAACGACTGTGGTTGTCCATTCCTACTAACTCCGTACGCTTTCGTCATCACTGTCGAACACCTTCGTTTACCGGGTTCGTTTCGTCTGGCACTGTTGCCATTATCGGCGAGGGTGAGTGTGTGAAGTGGTTCCATCATTTTTGACTCCGGTGGTTCGAGTTGTACTCCGGTGCAAAAGCTTCTGCTGTTGTGTTCGATCGCATATCTCGCTAATACTTCATCCTTAAATTTTTATCGTCTGCTTTACGATAGTCTTAAGCCATCCCAAACTGTGGTTTACTTTCATTTCCGTAACACGTTTGCTTTGTTTCAATACTACTTGCTCGATGCGTTCTCTTTCCTGTTCGATGAAAGGGTTTGAAGGTCTGTTTAAAAAATCTACGTAATGCTTGTTTTACGAACAATTTTATTACAACATTCTGTTTACATTCAAGCGAATAGGTTTCCCTCACTTCGTGCAAAATGCTTTTACTAGGGTAAATGCACGTACATGAACAAATTAGTTGAACAAATGGGTTTTAATCATTTAATTTTAGGAGCAGTTTCGATATAAGGAATAGAAATGATAGTTTTCAATTAAATATAGACAATGTTGCTTCAAGTCAATTATAATGTACTATCAATCAAAGGACATCAACACATTTCGAGCATCTAGCTAAATATGTTGGACGCAAGCACAGTTGACCAAGTATTCATGACATCATTCTTTTCGAAACATTAAAACATCTCACATACAAATTGTGGGAAAAATAACTGTCCGAAAAAAAAAACTAAAAACATGGAACAAAATCTACAAACCCTGCATCGTTCTTTTCGGGATTCCACATTCAGCAGTTACTTTTGTTTTAAGCGTACTTTTTGAGTCCAAAAATGAAGGTTTCATCATGTTCAACTAATTGTTGCAACACGACGAAGAATTGAAGCAGCAGAGATTTTTCCACCACAAGCTTCTATTGAATGATTTCCTAAATTTAAACACCAATCACTTCTCCGCTCGAGTCGAGTATCGTATCGGGCATCCTACTTTGTGTTCGTCAAATGCGTCGTCGTCCTCGAGGAAGCGAGGATCCAAACTCTGCTATAGCATGTGCTCGCAGGATATGTACAATGTAATGAATTGGTTTCTTATTTGTGGTAAAGTAGTGGTTTTTGTTAGCCGTAGTTGTAGTAGTTGTTGTAATACCGGTAGTAGTCGTCATTGCAGATTTATTTTCACAAACCGTGAGAATCCCGAGGGGGAATACTTCGATTAGCAAACGTTGGGTTTATATTATAGTTTCTTTCTCTCCACCATAATACACTTATGCACAGGCGGCTAGATAATCGCATGAAGTTCAACGACAAGCAACGCGTATACAGTGAAAATGATGCATAAGTTGGCTACAACGCACTGCACAGACCACAATCGCTTGTACAGTGACCAGCCAGATCTTTATCGCGTCAATCTCTCCGCATTGAATGTTCACTGATATCGCTGTTGCTCTGCTATTGCTACCGTCATTTGTTTCTTTTCGTCGTATGTGTTTTTGTCAGGGGTTTGTTACTATATTGCTAAAATTCACATTAAGCTGTGATTACCGACGATGTGTGCTTCCGCTTGTTTTCCTAGTCCGAGCTAAGCACAACTAACTAAACTCGTCACGCTTCTGTCAAACGTTCCGACGTTTTCGTGCAATACAAGAGTTTTCTGTTCTTCGTGTTAGCAACGCTCCAAAATTTGCACTATCATTCTTATCCCTTGCATCTTCCATTGTAATCAAGATTTCTCTGCACTCTTTTGTTTAGAGCGGACTCTTTCCCGATGTTTACCATCATCTTTCCTTTCTCTCGGCGTTCCCACCATAACGTTCAAAGTGTGTTTTTATTTTTTTTGCAAAAGTGTGTCCCTCTTTTTCCCCGGTGCTTCCCCGTCGCATACATTTCATGCTCGTTTCCTCCTTTGTCGGTAACATTCTAATAACGTCATCAACATTATCACAGTATGATTATTCTCGTTTTTAGTTGCGGTTTTTTGTCTGCTTGTCTCGTCAAAACAATTTTAGCTTGCTAGTGTGTTTATTGTGTGTTGTGTGCTAAGTTTAGAAAAGTAATTTCCTTTCCCGCACTATCGCCCGCAGGATGTTGTTGGTGGAGTAAAGCCGGTTTTTCTGCAAGCGACCGTTTTGCTCCGCTTCATTATCCCCGAAAGAGTAAAGGGCTAAACTAAGTCACAACTCTATTCAGTGTACAAAGTTCGTGTCCTCAGTGCTTTTGACGCCTAGAGGTATGCAATGGAATATTTAGTATTTTACGTGGCAAATTATTGGGTAAGGTGAGTTTTCTTTAACATTTGCTGTTTTATTTCCTTTTTGAAATACAATAATACTTCCACACTCTGGATTCGTGGATTCTACCAATCAGACAAAAAAAAACCGGTTCAAAATCAAAATCAAAATAATGAATCAAAATATTGCATACGTGTAGGCGCAAAACCAGCCGAGAAAATCCTTTTGTTCAGGAACAGTAGAGTCAAATAGTTTAGCCACAGGTTCTATTCTTCCACATATAACTTCTAATCCCGCAACTTTACCATTCGTTGCGATGTGTAATCCTACCACAGAATTGTTTCACAACCGGTACACAAACACAAACGGTAATTAACTAAACTCAAGAAATATCATTTTATGCTCCACGAGGGGCCAAAACACATGTCTTAACTTGCACCGTAAGAGGGCCTCACTTTGGATGAGCACCAATGTGGAATAAACCATCTGATCTGTATTCGCGCATAATCCAATCGAGGAAGGAAAAATTAGGCTTGATTAGGATAAACATCGCCGAGGATCTAAAATTGGCATCAATCGATCGTTATTGGCTTGGGGAGACGCGGCATTCAGTATACGGAAATATTTGAGAATGTGTCGTTGGAATCTTCGTGTTTTGCTTCACATATTTGTAGCAAAAAAACTTCAAAGCCCTTTCTCCTTCCTCTTTAAGGACATTCACGCACAAACACACTTACATTCCATTCCTTTCCTCAACTCTGTTTGAAGTTGACTGAGCAGCGTGACACAACATCGTTGCTGCAAATGCGAAACCCTTTGCCCGTAATTCGGAAATCGCCTTTTGCCGTAGAGGTTGTCGCATCCTGTGTGGCGACGACTGTGGTTGATAGTTCTTGAGATGCGGAAGCGATGCGGTAGGTCAAAGTAAGTGTCCTTCTCAACAAGGACCGCGTTCCGTCGTATCGCCACCCATTGCTGTTTGCGGATGTGTGTCATAGCTCATATGTACACGGTCAGATGTTTGATGGTGGTAGTAACGTCTAATGAGAAATGTAAAATGTAATGAACGGCAAATTGCTTGCACTGGTCGACTTTCCCTTGCAGTTGTCATGGCCTATGAAACCTGTAATGAGGAAGATAATACTTAGTACATATACCGCTAACCTACGGACCATCATTACGTATGCGTGGAAAGGGCTTAGCGTACCTGGTAAGATGTCGACTACCTTCGTGCACGGCCATTTCGGAGCTCTTGAATTCGTTCAATTCCTTGCGGATGGCGGCCTTGTCTTTCGGCGTGAGGCGTGTCCATGGTTTGTCCGCCCTTCGGTCGTAGTCGTGGGCCTGCGTTACCTCGATATAATCGTTGAAGCGTATGATTTTCTTCTCCTTCAACTCGTCCACCGTCGGCCGGAAGCTGAGCTTCCGCAGGAGATAGCGTTTCTTTTCCTCCTTTTGCTTCTTTTCCTCCGCCGGTGATTGAGCTGCGAAACGGTAGGTACATGTTAAGTATCGTCATGGCGATTGTGGTCACAGCTTTGCGACTTTGTACTTACTCTTGAGAATGTTCCGTTCGACAAGTTCCTCGGCCGTGGGACGCATCGACAGCCGCCGGATTAACCGTGCGCCGATCGCTTCCTTCGATTCCTGCTTCTCGTTGTCCGACTGTAGCTGGAGGATGTTGCGATTGATGAGCTCCTGACGGTCGGGCCTTAGCGCCAGCTTGATTGAGAGGCTTTCTTTGCGTGCGATCTTTGCCGCCCGATCGGCGTCCTCATCCCGATAGCAGATCGGCCCGTCCGACTGGTCGCAGTCATCGGCGGTCTCACGGATCACAAACGGACGGGTGTTCTCCTTGTTCTCCATCGTGCTCGGTAGGCCGATTTGGAAACGCATCGGACGGGAGCTGTGAAGGCGGTAGCCATAGAGAACTATTAGCTTGACACTTCGATAAAATTGTGTTTAGTGAAGGAAAAAGAGGCTGTGGTGATGATGTTTTTGGATGCAGTCAGTGCCAATAAAGCATCATACCTTCGTTATTGATGGGATGGTTTTTGGATGGGTAAACTAAGATCTGGAGATTATAACACAGTGTACAAACAGGCAAACGAAATCAAAGTAAATGAAGGAATGTGTTTTTGCTTGTTACAAAAAAAAAAAACTAGTTCAACCAGGTGTAATTAAACATTAACATAAAATGCATCACACTTAAATAATAACTGGCAACACATTACAACCTAAATGAAAGATGTAACTGGCGTTTGTTAATTGTTCGGAACAGTTTCATTAAGCGCATGCAAGGTTTTTTGTGGCCGGTTTTACTGAAAACTATGGAATCTTGATGCCCACGACAAAGGTGTATAATAAGGAGTTTGTTGTGATGATTTGCTTTTTGTGTTCTCCCCTTCAAGAGTTTATTTTTTCACTGTCCATAAGAACTTTTAATAAACTTTCAACAGTATACAGACATTTAAACTAATATCAGAGGGGTGTTGATAAAGAAAATAGCAATCTTGCAAAGTGTGCTAGTGCAAACCTGTGTGGATTGCAAATGCTAAGGATGATTTATAATAAGTGCCATAAAAACTTTAATCCGCAATGCGCAACCACAGGTACAAACAAAAATTATACCATAGTATAGTAAATATTTTTTTTCGTAAAATTGGCTAACGAATAAATTTTTTGACCTGCTGAAAATTATATGAGAATTCAAACTTAGAACAAGATACAAAAACCACGCCTTACTGCAACTATAAGCACGTCTCTACTGAAGAAACTGGAAGAAACAATTAATCATTCGTATGATTTGCAACGAATTCTCCGCTACGAATTTGCATGATTGATTTTGCGCCAGACAGTAAGCCGGTGCGCTGCCGCAAAAGAGCGTTTCTAACGGAGCAGAAGATTTCTGACACTGCCTGGGTATTCCCCCGTGATGGGACATATCACGCGTCTTGAATGTTGGTCGCAAATTTCTTGCGAGACGTGCTTGATACAAATCCCTTTCCAATTGCTCAAAAAGCACGGCGACCAGCACAAATGGAGCAGCATCACTACCAACGAAACACGTGACTAGTCGCTGCCTCTGGCGTTTTGCCACCGAGAAAGTGGCGAATGGTAAGCGGTATTCGTTAAAATGGTTTTGACATACTTTGACCTCTTGTAAAGACGCACATCGTCTTTCCACCACACGTCTTGGTGCTGGTAAGAATATTCATTTCGTCTACGGTTGTAGCTGACAGCGAGAGCGTGAGTTTCTTCTAACTGCACAAACCCCAGGACGGTGGAAAACACCAGAACTCGCATATTGTTTTCTTCCGAGTGTCATGTTCACAACTTCCTCTGCCCCTGCCGGAGATGTCAAAACATTCCAGCGCCGTGTCAAACCAGGCGACCCGGGCAAGCATGTAAAAAAGACGAAGAGACATTATCATTATAATGGAATAATTTATCATACACTTGCACAAATAATAGTGGCTTTTGTGGTGCGTGAATTCGGTTTGGTTGGGACCGAGAACCGGGATTCGGGTAAACTAGACACACCAGATGCCCACCAAAGACGAGCTTTCGGAATGTTATCTTTCCGTGACGTCGGAACAGGCTCCGATCAGTGTAGGCATTGCACAGCACCACGGGGTATCCATTTTGCTAACGGAAATAGCGATGCATCCTGAAACTTTCGCAACGAAAGCGCAGAGGTGCAATGGAATGCGCTGAAAATTAATAAACATTAACATGTTTAGCAATATGCTAAAAACTTCATTCTGAACTTTTCGTTGGCTTGGTGTACAGAACAGGATTGTCAAAAAATAAATCCATATAGTACGAAACAGCACGATATAGACACATTAATACTAACGAGAAACGTTAAGCAGTTCGTACCCTAATGTCTGTAAGGTGCTTAACGTCACGTCTCTGTTTTCATGATGCTCTGAAGAGATGATAGTTTCAGCCTTTTGCGTTTACCGTCTGGATAGGGAAGAGTTCCACTGTATTCCAACATGATAAAAAAACAAAACCTCTACAGCAAGTAATGAAGCACGTACACGCGCTATACATTGTGCTTTGTTATTTTCGCACGACGAAGATAACTCTCATTAAAATGTGAAACGTTGCTTTGGCCATTCGACAACGGTATTTTGGTTTATTTGTTCTTCTGCTTTAATCTTTCATTTAATATTATGAGCTACGATCGGAGATCGATGTACAAGCGTTTATAATTTCCTACTAAAACAACGAGAGCAAATGAAGGGAACTAAGCGATTAGGGCACGTTAAGATAATTGAGTATGCTTTCTTTGAAAAGAATGGGCAATCATTAAATGAAGATTCCGGTGGATGGTTATAGAGGCTGAAGAACTTAAAGTACTTTATCGTTTTCATTAACAACCGTTTTATTTATTAACTAGGCTGTTTTAACTGTTGACTTCATAAAGTTCATAAAAACACTCTCCGAATAACCCACAATAGCATACCACCCTGTGAACAATGGAAACGTGCAAATTTGCCACAATTGTGTGTTAAACGAATTACCGCCACTCGCTAATTTAATTCGTTACGTTCAACCACATAGCAGCGGCGCGTTGCAGGGAAATATTACACTTTCTACACTCTCTACAGGCTCACTAGGTTGGGCTTACCAGAGCTCGAATCACTCTTCCGCAAGCGTGGGCAACTGGTGGTGATTCCTCTGGGAGTCCGTGAGCTATCAGAGCACACACATAAGCATGGAGAGCTACTAAAATGATACACTTGTTTCTGTTCAGCTTGCTTGTGGATGATTTTTGCTTACAAACAAGTTCTCTCGACGGGTACGCCAACCGAAGGGAAATTAACACTTTTTGTCGTGTGTTGGCTTGTGGAGGGCAATATCCTTAGTGAATAGATTTATGTGTTAGCTAGAAAAAAAAACAAAACTGTCTTTGTTCCGAGTGTAGTAAATTGAGTCGACATCATGTACACGAGATAAACCAAGAGAGTAAAAGAGGGAGAGAGAGAGCACGTCAAACTAACTCCTACAAACCAAGAAGGGTGAAAGGAGATACAAGTGTCTTTAAACTCGCAATTTTACGTTAACGCTATCGCTAACGAAGCAAGTTGCTGGGAAAATCCAAACCACGTGTACTGGAAAATCGCCAAATCCCGCCAAAGAACATGCACAGAAAGAAGAGGAGAGAGAGAGAGAGAGAGAGAGAGAGAGAGAGAGAGAGAGAGAGAGAGAGAGAGAGAGAGAGAGAGATAGAGAGCCTGCCCAATGCTCGAACGAGGACGCGTAATCCTATTTTCAAATGTTAATTTTTCCGGACGATAACCATCATTTGCGAGCGGACGGAGCAGTGTTGTGTTCGTGCATAAATCATAACTGTACTTATTTCTCTGGCTCGTCATGGTAGCAGCAAAAGCAGGTTCCACTGGTTCGACTGGAACAACACTTTCCATTTTTCAACGGATGTGAAATGGTTTTTTTTTGCGTATTTGTGGGAAATTTAAACCCGTGTATTGTTGTTCACCAAACACACACACGCACCGACTGGAGCGCGACACAAATCTAATGCCGTTTTATTTTTTTTATTTCGTATCGTAAACATGGACACCTCACAACACTGTCAAATATTGCTTGCCAGGCACGCGTCCTTTGGCAGAGTTAATTAAATGCATAAAAAAAGAATGCACCAGGGTTTGCTCGTTTTGCTTTACGCTACTCTGCAGCATCATGATTTAAAACGGGTAACAAAACATTTGCTGTGCGTGGTTTCAGTTAGTAGCGGCGATAACGACCAGCCAGCATTCTAAAATCTGGCATGATAATTTACAGCCGGAGGAGACGATATGATGAATATTTAAAATAATCACGATGAGCACTGTCGTTGATGCCCACGATCGAGTCGTCAGTGCCGGTGAGGTAGTCTTTTGACAATATAAATCTAGCGAGCAAGATTTGCATGTTTAAAGCAAGTTGTGCACTACTAACAAAGCTTGCCAACAACAGCTTTCATTATGCAACAGTTTTCTTTTTATTATCGATTTTTCAAGCTTCATGTGTTTTTTTTAGTTTCGTCAAATATATTATGCACATCCTTCGCCCCCAGCTTCCAGCTTTGTATACATAAACAAAACAAAAAATAAACACAGGGTGGCCGTGCTATATGGTAATAAAGAATGTCATAAACAGCATCCAGCAGACCGCAGAAGAGCCAGTCCGAAAAAAACCAATAGAAAAACACGAGATAGTGATCATTGTTCAAGCCACAAGCGTAAGACCCCAAAATTTATTTCACCTTGAATTTTTCTCTATTACGTGGTAGTAAAAGGTGTTGTTAAGGACTAAGCAGTTTTTGATGGAGGGTTCTTTATGGCATTTTTTTTTAAATTTTAAAACAAGCCTATCGTGAGGTGAAATACCTCGGTCAGAATCAGAATACCTCACATATCCTTTAGCAAAAAGTTCAAACCGAGATGGAATAGAACTACACAGGGCGATGTGAAGAAAAACGTAAGAGGGCGGAATGAAAGGATAAGAAACCATAATTTGTACACAACCTTTCGGACGACGGGCGAATGGTCAGAGGCGTCTTTCGTATAAACTTTGGCCATGGTAGCAAAATGGTCAGAAAAAAGTAGTTACACTGGATTGAAACGAACCCTTTCAAATATGAACAAATTGGATGGTAGAAAAGGATGGCTTGTACCTAAATCCACAAGCAATCTTTATAGCGTAAATTTAAGGGACGGTTTAGCGGAAGCCAGCTTTGACTAGAAGCAAAATCCAACGAAAATTGGCGCACACATTGTTCTACGCTGTGAAAATTAAGTCAAATGATTTGTAATACGCCTGGTCGGTGCGTATCTTTTATATCCCGAGTAAAGCCTTTTGTCGGCGAAACTTTTCTTGTCACATTAATTCTTCGTCTAGCTAGCTTCAGTTTCCCTACAAAAGGGTTCCTGTATCAGATGGGACAAAGCATTTATGCTTGAGACCGACAAAACGTTGCTAGTTCTCGCAACATTCGACTTGACATTTTACAATGATTAAATGGTTCATTCAAGGAATTTCGTTTCAAAATAAAATGAAACAACCAAAACGCCTTGAATAAATTACAATACCAAAACAGCAAAAATGGTAACTGATGTTTGTTGTATTGTTGATAAAGTTTAAACAGTATTTTGTTTTCTAGTTACGGTGGAGTGAAGTAAAAATGATCCTGAGGGAAGATTTATTGTAGTCATTTTGATTTTCCAAAAATCCTAACTATATCCTCTCACGATCCAACTGAAGGGACAACATCATCAACTGAACTTACGTGATGGCGTATCAGACATGCGCTACCATTTCCCATGTGGTACAGTAATGCAATCTTCCATAATTCCGGCTTGCAACTAACGATCCCCAAATCGACCGCCACCATAATCTAGTTTGAATTAAAAGATTAAACGTGACTTGGTGTGCAGGTTTTAGGAGAGGAGTCCACTTGCACTGGTTATGGCTATAGACAAAGATTTTTGTTATTCCTAACAGTACGGGGCACGTACAGCGATGAGTGTACATGATGAGCTTATAAATTGGAAAGGTCGCTTATTTTAATAAGTAACATATGCTATTTCCCCAGTTTTCTTCAATAATGTGTGAAAATAAACGGACACTTTGCAATTAAAATGATATGCGTTTCGCTTTGCCGGTGCGGTTACAAATAAAACACACAAAGACACGAGAGAAAAACTCTAGCAAAATAGGCATCTTAGGAAATTTGTGCGTTTTGTTTACGATAAATGAACTCTTAAAGCTAGGATAACAAACGGATTTCATGCAAAAGTAGTGAAGTGTGATAGAAGAATGATAGTTTTGTTATTTAAAATCCATTACAAATACATTTCTCGACATATCAAGCAATATGCTGGCAGATATGAGCCCGGTTATTATAATATGCTTGCCACACAGAACAAAAACAAAATCGAATCGAGCCGCTAAATGCTTCAAAAATACCAAGGTTAATTAAATTTAAAAAAAAAACAATCCATATCAATCCAGTTAATGAATTAATCAAATTATGTTAATAAAAGACATGTAAATGCATTACGTTGCAATATGAACGTAAATCAGGCAAGTAAAATATGTGTTGGGTGCAAATTGGTAAACACAAATGGTAGTAGAAAAAAAAACAACAAAATAATTGTAAACAAGATCTGAAATTACCATATTCTAATCCGTGGTCGTAAAACTGGCCTAAAATGTACAGAAAGGAATTGATTTTGTTGTTGTAGAATAGTTTACAGATTTCATTTTTTTTGTTGTATTTTGCACGACGGAGGGACGGATGAAGGAACGCAGAGAAACACAGAGAGAGAGAGAGAGAGAGAGAGAGAGAGAAGGAGAAAAGAACGATAAGTAAATGTTGAAAGATAGATAATCGACGCTATCGAAAGAGAGTGGTAGTGGTTGTAAAGCATAAAAATACAGTAGAAAGTTTCAAGGGCCGTATCGGCATGACAAAAAGTGTAAAATGTAGTAGATAAAAATGAGCATCAGACTGAGCGGCTTTAGGTTATTAACTAACAGTCAGCTTTGTTGTCCTATCTAAATCCTTTAAAATGGTACAATTGTTCGCAGAATCGAATACGATGCTGTACAATTACAATTATAGTTTTTGAAACACTATGATAACGCAAATAAAACACACACGCCTAGTGGGAAATGTACAGCTTGTGTGATAGACCTCTCGTAGGTGCATGTATTGTATGTATTGTATTGTCATGTATTTAGTGTATGTATGAGAATTGGTAGGGTAATGATGACACTACGCAACTACTTCCACAAAAAGGACAACACGACTGGTACGAGCGAGGGACAACAGTTCAGTCTAGGACCATACTAGGCGATGGGTGACTCCACAAGGAATCGTGCTCAAAGTCTACATGCTCTCTACCTTGTTACACCTAGACGAGGAAATTCGAGCTATCTCGAATCGAGCGAGGGAAAAAGACAAGACAAGGAGATTGAGGTAGAGAGAGTATCATGATAGAGCAGGCAGCAGAAACACAGGTACTGGAGACAAAGAAACGTGTGTTGAAAACGTATTCTCTTTTCTCCATCTCTACTTTTACAGACGTGGATTCTTCTAACACTTCCAAATTCTCACGGGTGGGTGGGGGTTGCTGAAATTTCGCCCGTACACTTACTTGATTGTAGCCGCAGCCGGTGGATTGGTGTCGTAGCGCACCGCCAGCGCTCGGTTGTCCTGTGTCGGTGTGCCCGGGTTCGAACCCTTCTTCTTCAACGCAGACTTCAATGGCACCGCGTTAATGTTCGGCTCCTTTGCCGGTATCTCGTCGATGCGGTTCGTGTCGATGTTAGGGTTCGGCTGCGACATCGGGTACATGTAGTCCTCGTCCGAATCGACCTCCTCTTGATCATTGTTTTCATGATCTACAGTGTTAAAACGCCGCCGTGAAAGCAAAGAAATAGAATGCCGATTAGAAACAAGCGTTTATTTTCAAATGCGGATGAATAAAACGTTTGACGAGATGACTGTGAGGTAGGGATGAGTCTGACGGAACTTGAATATGACAACTGGATCTAAATTCTGTTCCTTTCCTGTATTAAATTATTTAATAGAAGAGTATTGTAGGAATACCAAGCCTGTATGCATCGAGGTTGAAATAAACCCATTGAAATAGAATATTCCCATTAACGAAACGCATGAATAACGCTGTTAATTACATGTGCTCGTTTTCGCCTTTAACTCGCATCACCGAGAGCTTGTTGTGAGGATGTATTTGAAAAGGATTCATTTTTTGCTTGTTTGCGAAATGGTTCAACAATGTTCACTCCACACCGTTTAACCCGCAATCGCTCACCTGGAACTGTCTATTACGGATTATAACGAAATTAGAAAGCTTAAATCACCCTTTTCCTTTCATATCTTCCTCTGGCCCTTTTTTACACACATCGATGACTTAAATACGGATTATGTCTGACGTTATGCGTAGAGCAGCAGCTCCACATCAATAAACGGTAGCAGCGTCAGGTCGTTTCATGACGACATTCGTTGACTAGATGCTTGTTTGTGTGTGTTTTCGATTAAACCAAGCGCTTGCATTACATTCGCGAAACGATTGACGTAGCGTAGGAGCAACATGGTTCTGTTTTTGAATGGCTTTTTGCTTTATTATTTCATTGATAAAACTGTGCTGTTTGGTAAATAAAAAAAAACAGAGAAACACACGGACACATGGTAGCACTGATTACCGTGGGTGGATTCATTGAGTAAATCTTTTCATCCCCAAGGCAAAGAAAAATAATATACCCCTGCTACAAACCTGCTCTTCCAGCAGAACGACGTGTGATAAAAAAACAACGCTACAGCACATCCCAAAAACCATCTGAAACCGCACGAGAATTGTTGCAGTGGTGTGTGGGACGAGATGGGTTGGCGGTGACGCTATGCTAGTGAATACAGACATGTTCATCCTTGCCCACTGGACGTGGCTAGGGAAATAAATTTACTAGCGTGTCTGGCGTGGAACTGATTAGCCGCAGAAGCCAGCAAATCCGAAAGGCAAATTTACACAAACAGCAGTAGGAGCAGAAACGACCACACGGACGGACCGGGTGCGGTTTGCTGGGCCCTGTCAGCTGTTGCGCGAACTTCGCACATACCAACTCACCCCCAGGAAATATAATTATCCGCGTTGCTAAGGCGTGCGGATGTGTTGCTTCGTGACGGTTACAATATTTCGTGACCTGCGAGTGTGCAGTTTGGCCAATGCTAAACCATTCTATCGAATGACAGGGGGAGCTGTTGGATTCCAAATTTTCTGCTCCCAAACGAGAAGGAAGATTTTTTCACTTTAATTTTATTTTATGCGGTCCCCCCCCGGCTAATGCGTCAGTGCCAAGTTAACGGCAGCCAGCGCGCTACAGACGAGATGAGAGATAGTAGGTGCTCATCAACAACGCGAGTACCCCCTCTTCGGGCGTGGAAAAAGGGGAGAGATTTTTCTTCCTCTGACGTCGATGGTGTATTTTCAAACCTATCGTAGATAAATTCGTGCTTATTTAGGCTATGCTTCCAAGGTTTTCCAGTCCCAAAATGTACATGAATCTAATTTTGAAACAAGTAAAGGAAAAAATATTGAAAATGCA
Source organism: Anopheles punctulatus (assembly GCA_000956255.1). Classification (NCBI taxonomy): domain Eukaryota; kingdom Metazoa; phylum Arthropoda; class Insecta; order Diptera; family Culicidae; genus Anopheles; species Anopheles punctulatus. The sequence goes on along the minus strand of JXXA01012234.1, from coordinate 25,191 downwards.
AATAAAAACATGAATTTATTCGCTAACAAAAGTTAGCATGCATTTTTAATACACTTCACATCGAAGGGTTGAAACATTCCAACGACACTACTCTTCAGCTGCCGTTCACGTTTACACGCCACAAACACATCCTGTTGCATAAGATTAAACCAGCCGCAAGCGTAACCAAACACGAGACATGGCGCGTAACGCAGGGGTGTATTCGGTCGGCCACGAGCGACTGTGACGAAATACGTCGCTCGAGAAGCGTGTGGTAAACTTGACCAATATCTATCGATAGAAGATAGAAAAGCAAACGAAAATAAAAACAGAATCACACACCGGAAGCGGGCATGTTCGACACGGTACAAAAATGTTTGCAGTATTTCGATGTTGATTGAAATCTGCAAAATGGGTTGGGGTTTCCCATACGGTCATGAGATAAATAATTGTCTCTTGCGAGAAGAGTTCCTACTAATCAACAAACATTCATTATTTTGACATTGACCTTGCTATTCGGATCCTTTAGAAAATCCTATTAGACCAAACAACCACATTTTATCGATCCAAAGGAAATCGTAAAAAAAATTTCAGCAGAGATGGCATTCTTCACGGAGTTTCTGGCATTCTTATTAATAGAAGTCGGAAAAAAACAACCGGCACAAAGCAAATATCTTCACCTATGAATGACACGTTAGAGAAATAGAGAAACATTCATAATCGACCATCAAATAAACAATTGCATATTGGCGGTAGCAGAAAATGATGCTGCCAAACAAGCATTGTAGCATGCCGTGCATTAAATTAGTGCATCGGTAGAAAGCGTTAATGTGTTGTGGGTGGGTGCTGGGTGATGCGAGTAAAGCAAAAGACGCATGGCAAAACAGCGTGCATGGAAAAACATTCATTTATCGTTTACGCTGTACGCGGGACTGCACAAGAGAAAGCTCTTTTTTACAGGCACTAACGTTCAAGTGCAAGTGTGACGTGTTTCAAATTTCCGGCTCTCTATTGCTACGTGGCGAACCTATTTCTATCGGAACTATTCCGCCTTTCCCGCGCCCTGTTTGCCCGCTGCTGATACTTACCGTCGTAGTCGTAATCGTTCATATCTAACGGTATAATGTTACTCATAATACTACTATTGCTACTAGTGGAATGCACATTCGGTGGTTGGCTTCCGCTTGTGATGCCACCACCGCCGCCGCCGCCGCTGCCCCCACCACCACCACCGCCACCACCACTTCCGGCGCTACCCGAGCCGCCACCGTGCGAACGCGTACCGGCGAGCGTTGGGCTGGGCGTGGAGAACATGGGTGGTGGTGGGATGGGTCCAATCTCCGACACCGGGATCGGTGGTTCCGGCAGCTCCGACAGCACGATGTGGTTCGGCAGCCCGTGGTGCCCGTGTGCGTGCCCGTGGCCATGCTGCTGCGCCGCTAGCTGCTGCTGTTGCTGCTGGTGCTGCTGCTGGGCCTGCTGTTGCTGCTGGTGATGCTGTTGGAGCTGCTGCTGGAGCGCCTGGTGGTGATGCTGCGCCTGGAGAGATTGCGTTTGCTGCTGCAGCTGATGGTGCTGTAGCTGCTGCTGCTGGTGCTGCTGTTGGCCATCGTTGGCCGGCGGTGGTGTTTTCCTTTGATTATCTTGAACTGCATGCACATCAAGCATAGGATAAACATGGAGAGAGAGAGAGAGAGAATTAAAAGAGGAAAAGAAAAAAACAGTGTTAGTTGAAACGTGATAAATGAGTGTTGATTTTGCACTATGAGTACGATAAGCGTCGTTTCGTTTGTCTTATTACACACATTCAAGCACATTTCTACACGTTTTGCACGACCTGCAGGGGTGGGTTTGAGAAAAAAGATGTAAATTTTAAGCTCACTAGGTTTGTGAGAATTTAAAACAATCATCATTTATTAACATCCAACGATTATTATCGGCAACAGTGTATGCAACAAAAGATATGTACATATTTCAGCATTGATTTGGCAAATTAAGTGCTAGTGAAGTGTTTAGTTAAAACAGATTGCAAACTTTTTGGCACATATTTGTTTAAACGATTTTCAAATTGATGCAATTGAATCAATGACAAGTTTTAAGAGTTTATTTGAATCACAGCATTATCGATTTGCAAAAAATATATTAAGGATTGGTTTTTGTATTTAGTATATTTTTGTATAAATAAGTAACGAAAACTTCAATTTCCTTCACTAGCAAAATTGCTGTCGATCTGTCGATTGTAAAACCTTGACCTGATTCGACCTGACGTTTCGTATTGTTTAGGCGCTAAAGTAAAATCGAAAATAAAAGTTAAATTAACGATCGACGTTTATAAAATTTTATAATCCGTTTTAAGTTCAATATGCAACACTTATACCAAAAAGTACGCAATCTCTACTACGAACAGTAACACTTTATTAAAGCAATAGGAACGTTAGTAATTTGCCAGTATTTCAGTAGTTACTTCTACGTCATCTCCAGTTTATTGCCGATCAATTCATTAACATACGTATCTCGAATTGGTGTAGCATAATGGAAAAAAATGTTTCCTTGAACGCAAAATGACATTCCTAGTGCTTCCTGTGGCTTTGCACAGGTGGCCACCGGAAGCAAGCGAGGACAGAGAAAATAATGAGAAAGAATCCTACAAATGTTCCGATCATACTTACAACCGTCACCATGATAGCAGACAATTCGTCGCGTTAGCTTGGACGGACCCAAACTGTTCGGACGCTCCGGTTTGGCTAGTGGTTGATGATGCGATGCGTTTGCGTAGCCTGCAGTGCTACCACCAACACTACCACCATGACTTCCACCACCCATTACACCACCGTTACTTTGGCCGGCACTGGTACCACCATCGGTTGACGTCGAATGTCCGGTCGCTCCCGAACCGGAACCCACAGACGACTGGCCGCTAGTACTGGAGGACGATGTGCTGACGCTACCAGTCCCACAAACACCACCACCACCACCACCACCACCACTGTCATGATGATGACGGCTGTCAAACTTATCCTTGCGCGTTTCTAATCATTAGTGTGTATAGCACCGGGGTATAGCACCCGTGATAGCGATGGGATTTACGCGATTGACGTACAACGGCAAAGTTAGTTTGTGTTTTGTTGTGCGTTATTCACGTGATTGGGCGTGAGAGTTTTTAAATACGTGTACGATTAAGCACAGTAAAAGTGCAGCGTGACAAAGCGTTACGCGTGGGGTACGTAGTTTTCAATAGCACCACGTACAGTGGATATTATTATTGTTTGTCATTTGTCCGAAACAATCCAGTTGGTGGTGTGATAAGCGTTTTTTTTTTGTTAAGCCGTGGGTGTGGTTGGTAGCGCACAGATTTTTCGTGATCGGTTCGATTCCGGTGGTGCAAAATTGATGACGGAATACGTGATAACGGGGAAAAAAGAGAGGGAAAGAAAAACTGACATCCACTGCATGTGTTCCCGGGACGTTAAATGTTGCCACACAGAGCATGTTGGGTGCAATTATGGAAGGTGGTGATGGGCTATGATGGCGCATTGTGTGTGAGATGCGTACAGAGATGAAAGCGAATGATGAGTAAAGCAATCGAAATATGAAATCATGAAACGGTATTCGGGTACTTTCGGTAGGTCAACAAAAATGTAATGCCTTGCCACAAGAATCTTACTAGCCGGATGAGAGTATAAGTGCACTTTGGATGCAGCGTTACCAATCGGTGATCATTTGCTACGTGGTAAATGCAAAAAACTACCCATTTTAAGCTCTCTATCCTACAGAGGACGCAAGGACACACTTCTCTAGGGTTTTCTAGTAACCATTACCATTTTCTACTACTATCACTAATAGCACACAGCATAATAATGAGCAATAGCAACAATCTTGAACATAATGTTCATCGCATTAGATGACGATTCTTCCCCGCGAAGCAGTCATTCGTAGAGTGCTATAACCATTTCGCTCTTCCCCGATACCATTCATTTTTATACTTCACTCCTGATAGATATTATGCTCCATCCCTATCGTTTAGAGAAGCAAAAATTGTCACGTTGCACGATGACCATTGTTCAAGAGTATCGCTGTAAACACGTAGAGACAGGGACAGAAAAACCCCATCTGAACATTAACACGAACGCAGCACATCAACGCGTACGTGGACGTGTGAAATAGCAGCGTAACCGAGTGTAAGTGCTAAAGTAGAGATCACCAGAGTCTGTGTTGCGTACAATTTGTATATATTATTAAATTTATACTCTACTAATGAGGCATATAAGGTCACATACATGGAAAGAATATCTATTTTTATAATGAACGTATCATTTCCCAACATTTAAATCATAAATCCACTGTTGCGATTTATATGTTTTTGTTTGAATGATTGTAACGACAGCTAACAGATTTTCTTATCGCTTAACATAGTTTAGAAAATATTGTAGTTAATGTGTACCAAAAAAAAACAAAAAAAACTTCATGATCTCTTTTGCTAGGGCTTACAAAATGAGTCTTAAAGTTTAGTGCTCAAACTGCTCTTGTGGCACGTGCGATCGATTGTTATTATTCGGTTTTCTATTTTCTTCCTTTTCTCACCACCAACCAACCGCTTCGAGACAAATCACCGCAAAACACCGATTTTCATGATGAACTGGGTAAACACGGCCCCACAACAGTACAGCCGGTAATAGACACGCTAGAGGTTTGGCTACTACGGTCGCTGTCGGTTTCGTTTCGTACACGTCTAATAATATATTACAAGAAGTTGTTCGGTAATTAGCCGCACGTTCGTTCGCCTTCATTTGGCAGGCAAAAATGCGGCCAAAAATGCGAGACCTGTTTTTCTCGCGCATTGGATCTTGCGTTGCGTTGTACTATTTTCAATTTAGTGTTGTTTTAATTTCGCTTTTCATTATTTTCAACTGTCTGATACCGGACAGTTGCTGTGAGCCAAATGTGCTGAAAGACACACTCGACTGCAGGTGACATTTACTCGTATTGAAGTCGAGATGAATAAAAAAAGCATATCAGTCGTCTGAAAAAAGATGCTGATGCTGCTGCGCTGTGGTAAACAGACTTCCAACATCTGCCAGCTTAGTTTGATGTTTTATTTGTTTACGCTGACTTTGAACTTCATCAACGCAGTGCACTTGCACGTTGCTGAACAGATGGGCGAAAGTGTTCGTGAATGTAAATAAAACAGTCGGTAAGACCGGAAGTCATTAAACAAAATTACGACAGCGTACCGTATGAATGACGATTTTATATGATTCGGAAAAAAATTGTAGGCGAAATCGAACCAAATCGACCAATTTAAACTAAAACATTGCTATAAATCTGCACGCGGTGGAAATTTATGCATAATTGTTTGACATAAAATATAGCTAATATTGCATAAGCGCTCGCTCATGAAAGAGAGAAAGAGAGGGTATTTTTGTATTATGAATTACTCTCGCTTTCTCTGTCTTTCTCTTGTCGTGTGCACATCGCGTGTCTGGTGTAGTCCAATTTGCATACATTTTTGCGATCATGACAATATATCACCTACGCAGAGACAATGTGTGATACAGTGCGCGCTCGTGCCGATAAAAAGGTTCATCGAGCGCGACGTATGATCTGCATATTTCATTCGTGGCCGAGGGGGCTTCGAGAGGGCTAGTGAAGCGTAACGAGCACTAACACACGGTAGCAACCGCTTCGATAATACCGCTGTATAGTAACGCCACGACATAAATAACACATTTTATAGCACTAGCGTCTAGCCGTTACCGTGCCGGAGGGAACGAGCAGGTGACATATTCAGCCACTAAACGTACGTACATTCGTCTTCGGCAGTTATGATATGATGCTTTCCGATGCATAAAAGAGAGGGACATTTTTATGCATGGAAACTCAAGACCCGCCACTAAAGCGCTTTTTCATCTGGGATGGAGTAAATTTATTCCACTTTCGGCTCACATATGTTTGAATAGTTTTCCTTCGCGCGTCTCGGGTGCGGAACGATTCAGTTCTCGGGCAGTAAAATCAATGGTCAACGACATGGTTCATATGGTTTGCCGGGAAGAGTCGTTTCCCTTACACACGCAACACCGGGGTGGAAAAAGCATACAACCGTTTCAGTGTCATTGTCAATGTCAAGCAAGCAGAAAGCGGATGTGTGCATGATGATCTTGGTTTTGTTATTCGCCTTATGCTAATATCTGTGGCTCCCATGCACACGGACTGCGTTTCGCTACCTCATGCCAACTTGTCAGTTGTGTCTTTGCGTTACCTTTTTTTGCCAAGTGTGCAATGCGTAAGCTGCGACACAAGTCGCCTCGGCTAATCGACGGTGTACGTAATTCTGACAACGATGGAGGCGCCCGGTGACGTGTAACAAAAATAATGTGTGGCGAATGAATTTTTAACTCATTCATCGCACCGCACCGTGTAGTGACAAAATTAGCAACTTTATTTGCCATTTTCGTAACTTTTTCCAAGTTGTTTGACAATATTATTCCCATTTCTTGTCCTTTAATAACCTTTATGACATGCCACGGTAGCGTAGCAACAAGAATTCCAGCTAGAATAGATTATCGATTCATTCCGCACACAAGTGAATGTTTATTCATTAGCCGTTTCTTGTGAACAAGTGATGGGAAATCGATGTTAGTAAATACATTCCATAAAAAGGGGCAACATCAGTTCAAAGGACAAGAGGCATGGTTGAATTTTATGCCTTTACTAAACAGCCAGAATGCGAGTGAAATGTTGTCGCAAAAATGGTTCCCAACACCACACGCGTGTGCTACGGTCAGCTACACCGCATCATGAATATTTATGAAAAAATAAGGCACGTGCAGTGCACAACGACCAGGCACGAGAGTCGCTTGACCCAATGTTTGTGTGGACTGTATTTGTATTTACAGGATAAACAGGAACCATTATAGCGTCAGGTACGCTAATATGTTAATAGGATGTTCGAAAATTCGGAGACTGTTTGAAATAGTTTAATTATTTATTCGAGTGTAAATAATAGGGATCGAAAAGTGTAACCAATTTAAAATTTATTTCCAGTTTGTTTGATTTTTCCTCCAAAAAATGTACCATACAAAAATCACTCAATTTTCATAGATCGTAACAATATCTGACAAAATTAAAGTCTTTCAAGTGTTTTAAACCGCTCATTTTCCCGTACCACACTGCGATTTTCAAGAGCGAACACATTGAAACTACCCGCACCGCTTACCTTGAGCTAAATGTTTAAGTGCAATAAATTATGAAACACTGCTGATGATGCAACAAAAACGCATTGAAACTCTCAAAACGACCCCGAAATGGTGTTGCAACGCACGGCATGGCAGTAGAATGTAAATGTAACTGGAAGAACGATTGGTGCTAACGATTGGTGTTTTGTTCGACCATAGGCGGGAGTCTCTGTAGCGTTTGCGATAATTGTCCTTCATAAAAAGAGGGCAAATGGTTTACTTTTGGAGCGTATCCCAATCCAAATGCATTTGTTTAAAATATATTGCTGTACCGAAATGCGGTGAACGAATGAAACCAGCCCTGGGATGGTGGTTCCTGTCGTAAACTAAAACGTAACAACAACACTTTTCGACGCACCACATGCTTAGTGCGTGTGTGTACCGCTCGGATCTATTGATAAAAATCGAGTTGTGATTAATTTTGATTTTGTCTTTGTTTCACTACTAAGCTGTACAATGAAAAGAGGAAAATGAAACAAATATGCCCATTTCTGGTCCAACTGTGAAGAGAACAGATTGGAAAATTATATAGAATATTTTCCTAGTAAACAGCTTCCGCATAGATCTGACGATAGGTAGGCATTTGGTAAGAGTTGACCACTGAGTTAAAGACGCGTGCTTGTCTAGATGTCCATCGCTGACCATCCACTCAGGCTGAGCAACATCTTAAAAGCGCCGCTACCGAGAAATGGCATCCAATGACAGCTACCCACCACTTTCTCCTCCTAGCAGACTGGGGGAGGTTTGTAAATTTGGATCATTTGGGATGCGGAGGTTTGCTCGACGGGACGTTAATCGGCAGTCCGCACCCGCTGCCACCGCTGTTAAACTGAGAGTTGCTTGGTAAAGGTTAATGGAAGCTGACAGCTGGGTGCACCATTTCCAACCGTAAAGTAGCCCGTCAGATGAAAGTGAAACAATTACCGGGCGGTTAGGCGGGAAAGGAACATTCGTGGAAGCAGAAGAAGAAGCACAGCTAAGCACGTCTGCTTCCACCTGGAGCGTGGTTTTGGATGTACACATTTGCAAAATACCTTCACACAAATTTCCCCACCACCTGTAGGAAGAAACAGAATGGAAGGAATTCTGTACGGAATAATTCAATGAAATACTTTCCCAAATACCTGCGGATTGTGGAACGCTTGGTTGTACCTTTTAAATACCTACAAATACCGGATAGTAAAATACTGAGAATCCAAAAACTTGAAGTGTATCGGTTGCATCAAAACTTTTAAGCAAACATGACTTTCGATATCGAAAGTTAAATTGGAACCTTAAGTTCAATGGATTCAAATGCACTTATGCAAGAAAGAAGCCACTACAGCTAGTCTTGTTCTCTTGCTCTTTTTTACATTCCTCGTACCAAATCTAATATCGTAATCGACACAAAGAGTTTGTTCAACCGACTACGGCTAAGCTCGGCCATTGCCCGTTTGTTTATCCGAATGGAATTAAAGTGCATTCGCACGCTAGGAAAGAGGTTTGCAATTGCAGACGAGAATGTTTAACGATTGCTTTCGCACACGGAACAGCCCTCTTCCCCCACAAAAATTGGCGTGAATAACATGGAGCATCATTTTCTTACAGACAGCTTACAGACGTACGTAAAAGGAGTGAGTGTTTGCATCGGCAAATACCATTTCGCAAGTGGCGCGCGTCTGCTCTGCATGTAGCTGAATAAAAACATGAAGTGATTCCAGAATTTTATAACCGACGAAACCGTAAATAAATTAAACGTTTGATTAACAAATTATGCTTGCTAGGGAATTAAGAACAAACACTGTTTAATCTGTTAAACAAATTACAAACTACAAACGCTGTTAAATCTGTTAAATTATACATTCAGTAAAAATAAAGACCTTTTTCAATTGCTGAAGTTTTTTTCTTCGTGAAATTTTATTATCGCGAAAATTTCTCTCTTTCAAACGACAGAACAAAGCAAATTAATGAAGTCTGTTGGATATAAGCGGAGCAGCAAAGTGTGACGACGTCTCGAAGAAATCGAGACGTAATTTTACGTAACCGGGTCAAACTCAAAACGCTTGTTGCTAATTTACTGCCTCAATGAAAGCTAAATTCAACGGACACACAACATAAACAAACGAGAGCTAAGCAAAATGTAACGAAAAACGGTGATAAATTAATATTTACAAAGAAAGAGTAAAAACTAAATAATGAATAAAAAAACACGTAAGAAAGAACAATCCTCAACCGCACAGTCATGACGACTTGTGAGAAGCATTGATTTATGTGGGCCTAATTTTCAATCCCGTACATTTTCCCATTGACTGCGCGTCAACGTGAATGAAATTCAAATGAACCCATAAATTTGCCAAGAAAGGGAAATTGCACCCGACATGCCATCATGGAGCTGGCTGGAATCGAAACGATATTGGCAGGCCTGGGCGTGCAGTGATGTAAAAACACAAACAGAAACAAAACAACACCAACGACTAACAATCTGTGCTCGGGGTGGGGTTCCTTTTTTACGGTCCTTCGTGAAATACGGCCCGGAAACTTAGAAAAGCCCACACTGGCAAAGTGCTGTCGATAAATTAACTGCTGAAGTAACGAGTCGGTTTTGCGGAAGGATTTAAAAAAGGTCTTAAAAAGGGTTCGACTTCTTACCGCCCCGAAAAGCCGTCAATCGAATCAGGTGAAAGCCTTCGCCGCCGTCGCGCGTTGCGCGCGTTCAATCAAACAGAAATCAAGTCTTACAGCCTATATCGGAAGGCTAGCGACGAGCCAACAAATCCTGCCGTTTGCCGGTACCATCGGGTTGGGCTCAGGTTCCGATTGAGTCGATAAAACAATACTAATACAATCATCAACTTTAGTACACCTTTTCCATTTACAGTGCTCTAGTTCTATTTCTTCGTCTTCATTCTTTTGCGTGTGCCTTGATACAACGGGGAAAATAGAGGAAAGGTTGTAAATTGGCCTGGGATATTCATGGTGAGTGTTCTGAAATCTGTTTCGTTTTAGTAGCGAAAGTTCCTGAAGCGCGGTTGAGTTTCTTCATTTCCTTCACCATCGTTTCATATTCCAATTTCGATCTTTTAGCTTGTCTCCTTTACGAAAAGATTTTTCCGCAGTAAAGCGAATTGGTCGAGTGAAACACTGAATGGCGGCTTTTTGCGTTGAAGCGAATGAATGAGTCGATTTTCGGACAAAAGATGAAACGATAAGAAAAAGTCTGTTCGATCCGATTGTGTTTTTTTTATTGTTGCGCTCAGAAAGCTCTCCATTGCTTCAATGATTCGGGGTGTCTGTGTAAGTGGTATCTTTCAAAAAAGCTTTTCATTCCATTAAGAAATGTATGCACACACACACACGCAAGAAATATGTTTCGCGTAAGAATTTCAATTGTATCAAAGTTTCTTCCACAAACAAACCAAGACTATACTATCCATGCGCAAAACACACACATAAACATACGGTCCGAAGAATAGGAATAAAAAATGATTCCAAATTCTTTCATCTAGCAGCAAGTGAAACGAGACGGCAAGGTTATGGGCATCCAACACAAAACGAAGTAATTTAATCATGTCAGTCGGTGTCCTTTTCCTCTTGCTACATAGCCTTACAGAAGCACCGCTGGTATGGTATGTCGTTTTTGCATTGCAAACGCTACATGATTGATGAATTTTCTGAAAGATACGTCTGCCTCTCCTCCATCCTTCGAGTATGAGAGATTTTCTTGGAAGTGCGCTAAATTAATTTGCTTACTATATTAATCCACAATTCGAACCCCAGTTTCGGTTTCAGCAAAAGTTTATCAAAGAAAATAAAATGGTCCCTTCTGCGGTCCACAATCAAAACTTTAGCGTAAGTTTTGCACCGTAAGTTTTGCAAAGGTTCAAAAAAATTAAAAAAAAAAAACATACCAGTCCTCGATTCCGGTGTGTTCCGGACGAAAGACAGCAAAAGCAAATAACGGAATGATTTCGAACGGAGGGAAACGGACGGAAAATGACCTTTTCTTTCTCAATTTGTTTGTCGTTGCGCGGTTCGGAGTAAATCGGGCTTTTCCGACCGCAAGACATAAAACCCGAAACCGGATCCCACTTTCGGCCTTTTCGCACTTCCGTACTCCACCAGGGAAGCGGAGGGAGGGTTAATTTATTGGTGACCGACCTAGTATGTGGGTATGTAGTGGAATTGTTGCAAATTGGACTATCCCTACTGACGGGTAATAGTCCGTGGTCATGATCAAAAGGCCTCGTTTGGAACCGAAAAGGAAACGAAAATCGAACTAAAATTGAATGTTTGATGGAGGCGCCTAGTGGGGCGTACGGGACTTGGTTTGGTGTTGGTCAAATTTTAATAGTGAGTTGATTGTGAACACAAAACTGCTTTAGGGGGAACTGTTTTTTTATCACCATGCAATGTTATAAACATGTTTCAAAATTGGATTTACAGTATTGTATAAATGTTTACACAGGCACAAAACGACCGAGAAAAGATACCGCAAATCAAAACCGGCCATTTTGTCTGTGCGAATTTAACAATAACATGTGATAGTGATTCTACTCTGTGAACCACAATAGAGATGCTTTCTTGATGTGGTTTTTCTGACAACGCCATAATCTTGTGCTTTACTCCCATCCACACTATCGGATCGTAATTTTCGAATCCTAATCACTACCGCTGACTTTCGACCAGCACTCTCCCACACTCTTTACGTCTCCGTATTTGATGTGCAATAATAAATACAACGCGTTAAATATATCATTCCATTCTTCTTGGGTCGAAAGAACCCGCCTCTAACAAAAAAGGGTGAGATTAACATGATTCATAGGACCGTTCATCCTCACACCAGTCTCCTACCTACTCCACCTACTATCTACCAGACGTGTTTGGGATCTTTTTAGCTCGATTTATAACCTCGATGGACCGGATTCGCACACAATCTCTTCCCTTCCCAGCCTACAGCACCATACTTAAAAATTCGAGCGGATGAGGATGCCTGGGGCAGGGGATTAAATCATCGTTATAAATTTTCCAACCCCCAAGGCCAACCGATCTTCCCGGTGGCCGAGCACACGTTGTCACCCACAATCCAAGAGGCGCGAATGTATACGAGAAACGAGACAGCGAGAAAGAGTGCAAATCACGATCGGAGGAGAAACGAGTTTTTTGATCAATATTTTCTTCAAGACGCGCTTTCCCAGTGCCGAGTGTGACTAACTGACAACGAGCTGGAATTTTCGGGTGGCGAATGAATTTTCATCACCCACAGCAACAGACCAGCGCATTTGGGTCAAAAAATATGTATATAAAAAATCGGAAATGAACGTTTGGATAGCGTCCAAGTAGGCACTCGAAGCAGCAAGAGACTGCACGTTTCTCAGTCGCATGGTGTGGGTAGCAGCGGTGAAGCGGTATTAGTAGTACCACGGTCGTTTCTGCTCCAACAAACAAATTGCACAAATCGACCCTGTCTCACGAAATAAATCCCGCACGTGCTATAGCCGTGGATTATGTGTGCTGCAAAATTATTCTTCTCGGCGGCTCGAAATCTGAAATTTTGTTCAGCAAATCTAACCGTTTGGAAGGTTGTGTTTGCGAAAAAAAACCTAGCACGATAACCTCAACAAAAAAAAAACCATCGCGTGGCGCACAGTCCGGCATGGCCTTGTGTACTGATTTTTTGGATCGTTGCCATGGAATGTAGTAGCGCGCCTACATGGAACGCGAGAGGTTTTAGCACGCTTTTGTGGTGAAAGGATTCGAAAATCGGCCATTGGAAAATGGCGACACACGCAAAAGGATATGCTATCCTTTTCCCACCCTCAGCACGAATTGTTTAACAAATCTTGTGTGGATCTTTGAGTGTTCAAAGAGAATGCCAACTGCAGATCCATTTACCCCATTGTACGGTGTTTGCCTATTACATTATTGCTCTCGGCAATTGTCCATTACAAACTGACTGAATGAGCAAAACGTTCCCGCATATTGAAACACCATCCAATCCCGGATGAACTTGGCCTTGTTTATTTTTGTGGGAGCTTTGTGGAGAATGGATCGATCATTTTTTCCGCAAAGCGTATCCCAGAGATCGGACAGACGGATTACTACACTATCGAATCGTTACGGAAGCAGCATGCAGCGGCAATCGTGGGTTTCGGATTACAAACTACACTTTTCCGATCCCCTGTTCCTGGAAGTGTGGTGTGCTCGGAAGTTCATTCATGTCCTTTGCTAGGTGGATTTCACCTCCTGATTATTGTGATTTTCTCGTCATTCGTTTTCCGTGGGAAGTGACAATTTCCTAGAAGGATTTTACGATCTCGGTGGGGGTGGTATGTTGATACGGAAACAATTTACAGATAGAATGCATGACGCCACAAACGCTGGAGAGTGCTTCAAACCTTACTTTTCCTTGCATTTGAATGAATAAATATTTTTCTCTTGACGGAAATATGCAAGTGATTACATTTATAGGCTGAACGTTTTTCTTTTCATGGTTGCTATGCTTCGGAAGTGGCCTGGGACGTTGACATTCACACAAGGATTGTATCAGCTGAACCACACCACACCGTACTCACAACAACATGCAAAGATGCGAACGAAATTTATCGCATCCTTTTCACCTTCACCACGGGCGATGCGAATCAAGATCGATGCGATTGTCCTTTTCTTGGTTAGTTAATTAATTTAGGGTCCTTAAGCAGGATAAATGAGAGCTTATAGTGGTTGACGAGCAGAGGGGGCGTCGGAATGCTGGGTTGATGGGGGATGGCAACACGGTGCACACAATATTTCCGCGCGTCTGTCAGTTCGACACACGCATGTGATGGTGTGTCTGTGTCTAGAGAGCTGTAGAGACCAAATGATACTTTCTGTTCGCTCTTTTTCGTTTTATGCAATCTTGTTTTCGCTCGTTAATTGAATTTACGGCTCAAGGATTTCTGTGGCCATATAAAATACAGCAAAAGGTGGTACGGTGATATAAGCGCAAAACGGTTGATTAATCTGATAAGGTGTGGATGTAAGATTAACGCCTGTCGTTAGAAAGGCACAAGTAAAAAAAAAATGAAAATAATAAAATATAGCTAAATTTAAGAGCAATTGAAATAAAATTGTATTCGACAGAACATCCCAAGTACGTACTACTTTCCTACCGATTATTTCAAATTCTTTTCAGACTCGAAATCGACAAATGCGGCTGCCTCGAATTTTGATAAACTTCCGCGCCAAATTTTCCAAACCACAAGAAATCTGACAACACAGCTAGAAGTTTCATTGTTCATTGATGCGACTCTTTGCCGTCTTTTTCAGAAGGGCTTCACACCACAAGCTCTCGAACACTTTCATGAAAAACTTCACCTACCTTACAACTTGTGGGTACTAGTTAAAGTCTGCGGCCAAAACTTGGCGTTCGATTAAAAGCAACCAAACGTATCTGGCCGTGAGGCTCTTTCTCAAAGATGTTTCATACGGTGGTGTTCTTTTTATCGGGAATAAATTGTCTGATAAACGCGTACACACACAGACGTATCTGTACAAGGGAAGGAATCGAATGAAAAAAATATCTTTGAAACAGGAGAAAAGCAACATTTTTATCGACGCCTGCCGGTAGGCTTTCTTGAATACTACACGTGAAATTTTTTTGTCAGTACCATGGTTTCGAAGATTGATCGGAACCACAATATCTCTCTGTCGGCTCCCGGGATCGGGCTTTCATCATCGCTAAGCCCGTTAGCGGAAAGCTCTCTTCTTGATAATAAGAATTTTCACACGCTCTTTTCTCCCTCTCCCTATCTCTTTTTCAATCTCTCTCTCTTTCTTTCTTTCTCGGCTCTCTCACTTCTTCTTTGAGTAACTACAGACGGGGCATCTAGAAGAAAAATCGAACTGGGTTTCCTAAGCCCCGGTTTGATCGCAGAAACGAAAAGAGAGAAAAAAAAATCGTCCTACCCACGGCAAAGGTGTAGCAGTCACGCGCACACACATCAATGGGCCAACCAACCTGAAGCTGAACACGCGCGACTGCGGGTCCTGGGAAATCAGCGACGGAAAATAAACGGCTCGGGGCGATATGATATAATAGAAAGGAAATGCCACACTGGCAAGGAATGCTGGTTGGATGGGTTTTGACAGTATCGGTTGGTTTGGGACGCGAAGGTGCAGAGCTTTTGCCTGGGGTTGCCTCTGGCCTGATGGAAAGGATAAATATTGGCACAAGCTATGCCAACATGGTTTCGCGTAAAGTGTTTCGAATAAAGAGTGTGTGTTTGTAAATGGAGGAAGAGGGGTATTTCCGTTTTGTTCCTTTTGCTGATGTGTATTTGTATTTAGAAAAAGAGATAACTGAATTTAACACAACGACGGACGGTGTGACGTTGAGTTGCGAACCGTACTATCTTGCCGAAATAATACCTCGGAAGCATGATTTTTCGGGAAGCACTTTATTTAGCTCGCTGCACAGGGAACACCGTGAGCAAGATGGTCAAATGAATTGAGTATAAAATGAATTGGCATGAATGCAAAGAGCTATAACCAAACACTTAGTTTAGAAACTGTATAAAGAGCGTAAAGTGTGGCTACATTTTTGGGGAGAGATGTGAACGATATTTATTGTTCGGTTGAGATTAAACACTGTTACGTAGAGCACAAATTATATTTAAACACACAAATATTCGAACATGTGTCTTGAACTATACCTAAATGTTCCATTTGGAATATTACACCAAAATTTCACGACGCATAAATATTCAGCTAAAGTGAACATAAGTGACATTCATACGAATGACGACCATGGTAACAATCGTTGCTATTAAACACTGTTTCCATCAAAGTAGGTCAGCAAACATCTCGTTCACCGAATAAGACAGACATGCCGTTGCTGCTTAATACAACCAACAGCTGCAACAGCAACATTTCACAACATGATGAACATGGTGATATGGCTTGGATGGCTGGGCATGGTGACGCTGTTTTTAATTTTACGTACCACAACAACCACCACGTCTGTATTAAAATTCCTGACCAGAGCGCATACAGCAACAGATGACTTTACAATCATCTAACCTTACTGTTTCTACAAAAAAAAATGCTTCCAAAGCCGACAACATAAATGTTACAGCAGAGAGAATATGGGTGTTGTTTACTGGAAGGCTGGATGGTTGGAAGGCTCTTTCAACATAAGCTTGCGTGTTCCAGCTTCGTTTGGTAAAGCGTAGGGTATGGAAGAGCTTGATGGAATGTCAAAATTGGAACATCATTCCTGTCCCCACGTGCTATGTGACATTGATCTATTTTCGAACGCTGGCGGCACTTTGATGATGTGACTTGTAGACAGACTTGTGAGATTGATCCTCTGTTTACAACAATCGGTAAGATCTAACAGTTGTACAAACTGAACCCATTTCGGTACAGCGTTTGGCCACATAAGAGATATAACAGATGAGTGCCACCGTAACAGGTATAAAACTGTACCTGATGGTGCCATTGCACAGGCAGTGATAAAGTGAAGCTTAAGTTGTACACACAATGCCGAAGAGTTCATCCAGAAAGACTGATGTCGCGATGGGAGTAGTGTTGCTTTTGGTGGCTGGACTGTGGCAACAGGCTTTGGGTCAATCGTTGACCATTAGCGTTAATTCTAGCACCGGTCTCTGGACACTGTCTACCGGGTCAGGCGTGTCGATCGTACTATCCGGAAACACGCCTGGATTGCTGTCGTTAATCACGTCATTACTCAGTCCGGCGACAACTACATCGACGGCAGCAGCCAGCACCACAACGACCGCAGATTCGACTACGACATCAACCACTGCCGCACCGGCTACAACGACTTCCACGACGACTGCTACTACTACAACGACAGCAGAAACAACAACCACTACAGCAACAGTGGCACCAACAACAACCACTACAACAACAGCGGCACCGACAACAACAACTACTACAGCCTCGACGACGACAACAACAACAGCGGCACCATCTACCACCACAGGAACAACATCTTCCACTGTTACGACCACCAAAGCTCCCATCATTGGTGGCTCTCTTTCCGGTGCCTTCAACATCGGTGGCATCGGCGTGAATGCCAACGTTGGCGGTGGTCTAACCGGTGGTTCATCAACAGGAGGTACGGCCATTGGGTCCGCCCTGGGAAACCTAGCTAATGCGGCCCTTGGAACGGCCGGCTCGGTCGTGCAGACGGCCGGTACAGTCGTGAACGGTGCAACCAATCTGCTCACTGATACTGCCGGCACGATCCTGAATGGGGCAGGAAACCTTGCCGGTAGCATTTTCGGCACCGGAACGGGTACCGTTCAAGCGTCGGCTAGTGGTTCCGTCAGTGGTGGGGGTAGACGTCAGGCCAGAATTTTCTGAGACGTTCAGAGTGAGCACCGAGAAACAGCACTCGTAGCATTTAGTTCCCTGCCCGCGCTGACCATCTTAATATCGAAATAAATATTGTAAAATATTAGTTCAACCATAGCCTACTAGTTTTTTTTCGGACCGAGAAGCTTTGCAAATGATTTCCATACCAATGGTAAACATGGAGTGGTGAAGGTCGGAATAAAAATGTAATACCACCAAGATTACAATCTTGCGCCTCGGTTTCAGAACGTACTCGAAGATACATACATCCATTACACACGACAGAAACTGCTTCCAGGAGGCTTAATCCATATCTCCCTTCCCAAACGGTACCCTAAGGTTGGTTCCGTCGCTAAAAGCCGTAGAACATAACGTGCCATCTCCCAAAAGCGTCGATTAGTTTCGTTTCTTTAGCCCGAATTTCTACCGTTTCTTCTGCAGTGTAGTTCAGTGATACAATCGCCTGTGCTTTAAAGTACACTTGGGAGTCATTTGCGTACAGTGGCAGTCAGTCTAGTGCGGAGCTAATACGGTGTTGTTTGCAGCAGAACCAGAAATGCGTAATGTCTCAATCTCAATCTCAATTTTTTTTGTCGTTGGCATGAGAAGAGCATCACGGTTCAAGAAATGTGAAGAACTGAAGACGAGGATATCGAGCGTCTCGTTGCCCTTGGAGTTGTCGTTGCCGTTGAAGCTACCAAACGAGGTAGCTGACGGAGGTCGGAGTCTGATGACGCGTGGATATCGATTTCTGCTTGCTGTCTCATCTCACAAAACCGGGAGCTACTGTTCACAGTAACATTAAAAACTTCGCACAACATCACAGACTGGAAAGTGTCTAAACGTTGGCAACTTAAAAAAAATGTTTGAAACCAACCCCGAAAACACGAGATAAATAAGCAACGCCTTTCGGGTAGAGAAAAATAAGCAACATCGGGACAAAGTTGCGCACCGATATAGTTAGGTGTGTTGTTGGATTGCGGTGTTGGCAAAACTTTTCTCTTCCAGCGGCACAGTTCGGAAACAAAAACACATGAACCACCTTCGCGCAGATAAAAAGGCGAGAAGTGTATAACGAGCATCCTCCACTTTCCTAAACTAAACTTTGCGCAGTAGTTTCGCTTCGTTAGCAACAGATTCGAGAAATAAAAAAACGGCGGAGAAGCTGTTGTTGGAAGCGGTAGATGCTTCCAACAGAAAAGGAGCAGATCAATTTTTCATTCGGTTTCCCTCAAACTGGAATGAAATTACCGAGCAAGAAGACGCCGCCGGGCGGGACGACATGACACGAAACACATAAAAGCTTGACTACTGGATGCGGCAACGTACACAGAAAACAAAAGCTTCTTCCGAGAGTGATAGAGAAAGAAATAGCAAGGAAAAGTGTGCTTCCATTTAGTACCAAGAAAAAGCGGCGTGGTTTTTCATTCCCAGAGAACAGTGGGATAAGCGGAAAACAAGCGCAGGGAAAGTAGATTAATTTCTACGAATTAAGATCCACTTTTGCCATCGAAAATTGAGGGCTATAAATATCGCGCCGGCTCACCGAGCATATTCTTCCGTTTCGTGGCGCCATCGGATTGAAAAGTCATCATCGAACCGATTTTTGTTTGGGAAAGGAACGAAATGATTAAATTCAATTAGCGCACCATCCTGTTAAGCTGCTCATCGAGCCATCTATACACATCGTTGATCCGGAGACGAGCTAATGATCTGTTTTTTGGGTAGTTGTCGTTTCAAAAGCTCCAATGCTCGAAAAAAAAACAGTAAATTATCTGCTTGAAAAAAGAGACGAAAAAAAGAAGCAGAGGAGAGGTTTGATCCTTGATGTTTCCTTTTATTTTCCGGCCAATAAAAACAAATTTATTGCGAAGGATGATGATGACGAAATGACACGCCGGTCCGGGTGGGAAAGATTTATCGAACGGGGGGTGACATTTTGCACCGTACTAGTTTGTTTTTCACTCTCCATGAACATCTCATGCCGATGAATCATTGCCGAAGGGTAAGTGCGTTGTTTGTGAGAATTTTTACCGAAACGTTGCGAAGGGCGCCACTGTTTGCGGTGTTCAAGTGTTTTGCTGGTGCGCTCACCGCTTGCGAACATCACGTCATGATGAATGGCAGCACTTTTGTGGTACTAGGTGGAGACAAAATGCAATATCGGCTGCCTTGTCTCCAGCATTACCAAATTTCTTTTTCCACGATAGAGCGCATCGCGTGTATCGATGAAAAATTTGGAGTACTAACATTTATAACATTACATCCGTCTTGCCCAACAACCGAGGTGACGTTCAAAATACGCTAACAGCATAACTAAACACACTCACACACCGGCGAACTGCGACGCCATTGTTGTTGTGCCAATCTGCGCTAGCTGCTAGCCTTGAAAAGCGAAAGCGTAAAGTGTGGTTCGAAGGAAAACCATAATTCATTTTAACACCACCATACCGCGATAGGTGTTGCCGTAGCTTCGTCTTTATTCGATCCTGTGAGCGTTGAGAGGATATGGCGTATGATTTTTTTTTTGTTTTGGTTGCGCGATCACGCACCCGAGATACATTTTATTCGGCTTTTACCTTCACAAACAAGAACGAGCAATGAGAAAACAGAATAAAAACACCATCATAATGATCTTATTAACGACAGAATAACGAGATTGCTATTTTCGGCTGGTAGGGGCGGTAAATCCCCCGGCTCTGTGCTATGTTGGGGCACGTGTATGCAAATTTCGTACCAGCCAATCAGTTTCATCCACCCGAGTTGATGAAGTTGATTTAGTGTTATCTTTCACTTATCGAAATGGCCGCGGTGAACGAGGAATGAGCGTTGAAAAGTAGAAAATGATAATTTTAAAGGGAGTTTGGGAAGTCGGGAAAACAAGTTTTGAAGTTTAATGAACAGCACAAGCTATGTAGCAGGAGAACAAGTTGATAAGACACTGAAAAGAATACAGGCAACGATGTGTTGAGGACGAATGAAGAGTAAATCCGATCGATCACATAAAAAAACCTATCTCTCGCTCTCTCTAAAAAAAAAACAAAACGCAGCGCAAAAAGTCTCCCGACCCGTGCTGACACTTCATTCCAAGACAAAGGCACAGACACAGAGCAGATTGTATTGTATTTTGTTTTCTGCTAAAAATATCAACTACCAAGAGCTCTGGTACCTTCATCGTTTCGGACGCGAACGGTGGGCTTCTTTCAAAATCAGCACTTTTACTCATCATATGCGACACCATCCAAATCCACGCGATGGACAGCATTCAAAATCTCACTTAAATCACACACGGACGGTCGCTGGCAGTCGTTTGAATGTGCCGTATGTGCTCGAAATGGAATCATCTACCTACGTGACGTGTTTCCTTCACAAGTGGGGTGGATCGACGGGATTTTGCATCCAGCTGCGTCACAATGTTGCAATTCCCGACCTAGCAAACGGCAACTGTCATGCACACAACGGGATGACACTGAGGGATGAATCACAACGAGAGGGAAAAGGGTGCCAAAAAAAACGTGTCTGAATATCGAGAAGTGCCGGAGCGAGCTCACCACCTGTCATCACTTGTACGTATTCACACCGAGCAGAGAGCAGCTGCCAATCTGGTACGGTTGCAATGGCGCCAGACAATCGTTTTGCCGCTGCTGTTTGGTCTCATGGTTCGTTTTTTACTGCTCGAAAATAAACAAAAATTTTCTTCGTACCGGTTAAAACTGAGACGAGACAAACAAAAACTCATCATGCCGCTCTGGCGAGACAATGACATTGAATTCTTGCAGTTAATTCGAGAGATGTGCCATGTGCGCGCGACCACGCCATCGCCGGTTCAAACGCACACTCACTCCGGCGTGTGCGAAGGACACACTGCCACGGCGTCCCAAAAGATGATCGCTCGGTTCGGAGCAGCGATACGACATAAAAATTTTATAAATAATCCCAACGACACTACCGCTTTGGCTACTCTCACACTCCCCAATTCTACGCAGACGCACACCAACACGCAAGACGCACAAGACGTGTAAGCGACCTCAAGGGCCTTTTTTCCCCGGTCCGTTCCCTTCCTAAGGCTAAATGTCAAGTTTAAATTCCCGGGCTGTCATTATGCAATATGCGTACGAATTTTTCGGTTGCCCAGTGGGCGAGTGCAGGAGAGAGCGATGACTCGCATGATGATGGATTCTCGTGCTTGACGCGGCGATGAGTGAGCTATGGAGTAATCGAATTTGCTAAATGGGTGTGATGCGTAGAATATGACATTTGGAATGTTGCTTATGCCAATTTGACACTAAAATGTCGAGGAAATTTAAGCGGTATGTGTCAATTTAGTATCATTGCGTTGCTTATAAAAGTACAATTAGTTTAAAAGCCATAAACAGCGGCACTTTACACAACAAATAATTTCTTATACGAAACAAAATGAATCTTGAAACGAATGAAACGAATCAGCAAATACATTAAAAATTTGGCATTAGTTGGCAACATTCATACAATCGTTTACATCGTTTTTTAACAATCGTTTTTTCAAAGATTTCATTTTCAATCACATACTTAAGAAACAAAACGGAAATTAAAATCCAAACTGCTCATTTCAAAAATGTGCTCAAGTTCGAAAATTTAGCTAAAAATTCCAATCACAGTCACACTTTTTCCTCTATGTAGAAGTCATTTTTTTCTGTCGCTACTAAATTGCCACCATTTTGTCACGCCAATTTCATTGTTCACCCAACTGTTATGTTTCGCGATCTCGTTTTATTGACACATTGTCACCGTCGCGCAGTAGAAGCAGCAGGAGTAGCAAAAAGAAGGAACAAAAAGAAAATGCCTCAACACAACTCATAAGCGCAGCAACCATCGCGGCACAGTGAAAATAAAATAAAAGAATAACAAACTCACCCAGCGCACCAGAAACAAATGGAATACGTAAATGGCAATATCGATATTCGACGGTAAACGATTTGTGCCCGTGCTGTCGCGCACCGGGTGTAGTTAAGTATTTCCACGAGGGCTTCCCCACAACTGCCCCCATCGTATCTACACCCATTTTCTCAGAGGTTTCTAGTGGTCGTTTTGATGGTTTTTGTTTTGTTGTGTGTGCGTGTGTCTGAGAAGGAAACAAATGCCAATGCTAATTCATGTTCGTGTCGAGTTGTTTGAGATGACGGGAACGTTAACAGCGTAACCCTCACTGGTCCTGTGAGCTGTAGAGCAAATGGCAATAAGCACATACGTCTTATACGCGCCCCACCAGTGTTGCTTCATTCTTGATTTTGTGTTCGAACTTGCCTGTAGAAACGAACACCAACGAGCACACCTGATGCAGCGGACGAACGACTGCACGCACGCTGCTGGGTAGAGCAGGAGGGAGGTAGTATCCATTTTCATTCATTCATTTCCATTCGCTTCCATTTGCTAATGTCATATTTTCCAATAACGTTCATCAATTTGTATTTTCGTGTAGTCTGCCTGTAGAAGCGACGTCTCGTTGTTTATTTTGGGCATTTTTTTGGTATTGGGTTAGTGGATAGGTTATCGAGTAGATTTGATCATCTTCCGCCAAACATGCATTTCCATCCGCCGTTCGAAGGGTCGTTCTTTTTAGGACTTTCTACCGTCGGACACGCTAGGCAGGTTCTTCAAACAACCAAGACTATTTACTGTCTCCTGCTCGCTCGCTCAAGTAGCGCTGCGTCCTTGATATACCGCATCCTTTCGGTAAGACCATCATCACAAAACAAAAACAAAAAAACGCTCGGTTTTCTCGTTTGTCCTGTTTCCACAAGCGAGCTGTAACATTTGGCATGCATAAATTCGAACGGTTATTTGATATGTGTAGGCGTGTACTGAGCCAGGCACCGCCGACTTTGGTGTGGTTTGACATTTTCACATATTTTTTCTTCCTGATGTCCCACGAATTTTGGGCGACATTTGTTTGGTTTGCGGGTATATATATATATACACACATACGCGCATGCACACACAAAGCGTGTTCTCGGAATCTATAGTAAAGGAAAACTCAAGCGCTGTTGCTGAATGGGATGGATTTCATCTAAAACCAACGGGAAAAGATATATCGTAAGTGCTACTCTGGGAAACTGCCAGACCCTGGTAGCGCATTCATGTCCTATGAAAAATTCATTGTTACGGATGTAATCGATTTTGTTTACATAACAAGAACATGCAATGAAGGAGGAAAAAAAACATCGCCGCATGCAAATCTATCCCCAGCCGGTGTAGAGCAATGTACACACAAGTCGACGAGCTTACTGCAGTTAAAAATTCAAGTGCGACCTGATACCTCCTTAAGCTGGTTGAGCAAGACTTGCAACTTTACGTGAGCTTGGTTTGGTTGAGCATGCTACTTTGTAACATAACCAAGGAAATTAGAGAATTTTAGTTTTTTGATCAATGATTATGATGCTGTTTTTGA
Source organism: Anopheles punctulatus (assembly GCA_000956255.1). Classification (NCBI taxonomy): domain Eukaryota; kingdom Metazoa; phylum Arthropoda; class Insecta; order Diptera; family Culicidae; genus Anopheles; species Anopheles punctulatus. Next base: position 1,215 of record JXXA01012234.1, on the reverse strand, counting down.
TGAAGCTTCTGGAAACTTTTCAAGGTCTCTTATGAAAAGTACTGATAACAAAAAAGCTACGGGTTAGCTAACCTTAGGGCTATGCTCTATATTATTATTATTTACGATTTTTTTTTTTGGATTGCTCGTAACAGGACAGGGTACACATTGCATTTCCTATTTTCGGGAGTTCTCTCTTCCTTAACCTTTACACAGAGCTGCAACCCAATCAAACCGGCTCGGAAAGGGTGTATGCTTTTCCTACGGCTAAATGTAGGTACTACGAGCACGGGTGCGTAGTTCCGGAAAACATCGTTGAACGGTGGGTAATAACGGTTCCTATTTCAGTTATTTCGAACCACTCAGGAAGACTTGCTCACTGCACGCTATGGAGATCCAAAATGGAGCACTTCCCTGGGTATATTCCGTAGAAAAGCGAACACTTAACGACTATCCGGTGGATATTTGATCCCCCGCGAAGCAGCTTCCTTGCAGCACGATATGGTGTTTTCTACTTTTCGCAGAGTAAAGCACCTATACACAATTCAACGATAAGCACTACGTTGCTTGCCATGAGCACCGTACTTGGAAGGGTGGTCCTAGATGTACGTTCCAAACGAGTTCGGGGCGTGTGTGCTTCTGAAATTCTAGACCTTTTACAGGGTGAATGTGCTGTGTGCAACGTACGAGTTCTCTTTGGGGTTCCAAAATGCAATCCATGGCTTTGCAGGTAATTCTTTTGTTTATCTTGAGGAAAATAAGGCTTGCTCAGCCCAGTTGGTGAATTTTGCTCTACCAATGTTTCCGATTAATTTCAATTAACCTTTCACCATTCAAGCAATTGATTACCGGTAGAGCAACTGTGTTCCCAAGTGGCGGATTCATAGAATTTCAATTGTCTGTTAATGTGTTTTTTTTGTTCGTACAAGATCGCAACTGGTGGTTTCAGTTAGAAAAAAAAACGTAACGAACACTTCTCCCCTCTCTGACGTCACTAGCGTTTTCTACAGAACAAGTGTGACGTCAAACGCTGACCGTATGGATGATGGCGTAAAGGTCAAAGAACATGCCGTCCAAGAATTACAACAATACTTATTTATCCTGCAGTACACAAACCCTTAAAAAAACTCAACGGTGCAACTTTCGTTTGGAGTGAAAACAAGAGTCAGCGTTATGCGGGAATTATTTGCTGTCAGATGCCTTATCATGCGATGCGGGTTCGTGTTCTGAAAAGAA
>JXXA01012232.1:0-23808 GCA_000956255.1 Anopheles punctulatus | reverse complement strand
ATCTTTATTAAAACATTAGCTATATAAACCATCGTGTGTGTATGTCTCTGTTTGTTCCGTGAACAGCGAGCATTCGTGAGAACGCCACATATCGCGCACTGAAGCAGCACTCCTGAAGGTGTACCGATAGCTTTCAACTCCCTGTGTCCAATTATGTTCTTATGATACTAGTACTACATAAAGCGACATCCGTATTGAAACGAATGCACTTGCATGAAGGTAGCGTATGAATTTATGTTTCGTATGTATATATGGATGAATATATGTGTCTCCTTGCTTTCTACCGTGCGGCCAGGCACGGGACATTCTTCGCTTCCGCATGCCTAAAGCCATACCATCGATTCATCCCATGGCCAAACATATTTCACAATCAACGCAATGTGTTCGTGTGTTCCTTTTCAGCGAGTGCAGCATAAGAACAAATATTTTCTACATCCTCACATTGGTTTTGTTGTTTTTTTATATCTTTTATACAATAATATGTTAAACCATAATATACTGCGCTAAGTGGGATAAAAACAGAACTCAAGACCGTAGCAAATTGTTTAAAAACAAACAAACATATAACTAAACGAACAGTAACCCAAATTGCGGAAGCGATTGCAATATCCAATAACGGAAGAAACCGGATCAGTGTTCCCTAAACCGTAAAGTGCTTTTTTAATACATAAACATTGACACATACACAAAAAAAGCCTAGCGGTAGGAAGTATTACGCAAACTAAGGCGCCAAAAAAGCGCAAACCAGTGCGCAGTAGAAGTTCTCTTCCTGATCTTACATACATCTTGCTTTCGAAGGTAAGGATGTGCGCAAAACGCAACTCCGTCTCCGTTCCTTGCCACTGCGCTCAAATTAATTCTCTATGACAGCGGCGCATAACAAAAAAAAAAACAAAACGAACCTTGAGAAGCAAGAAGAGACGGTTCGATAGCAGCTGAATATTTTTTTGATTTTGATCATATGCATAGTTTGCCATACAACGATGTGCATGCTTTTGTTTTGCACAGCTAACTTTTTTGTTTGTTCCTTCGTTTAAACTGCTAATTCTGTTCGCTGACTTTTGTTTTCGAATTTTGGTCAATCTGCTAGTTGTTCTGTGTGTGCTTAAGCAACACACACACACACACACATACACCACATAACCGTCGAATCGCATTCTTTACCTACCAGCTATCACCATAAGCATGCCATGATCCAGCATGCTACATCCACCATGATGGGAGAAAAGTGAGAGAGAAACAATGCACATTGCTGCTCCTCCTCGCGTTGTAGGAATGTGTTTGTGGTGGATCTTTCGCTTAAGATGCCACATTTGTAAACGGTCCTTCGATGTTGCTAATCTTCAGCGAACAGTAGTAGACAGTTTTTGCAAACAGCAGCAAAGAGATGAGATAAAGGCTAATGTATGCCACGAAAATTCCACTATAATCCTGCAACGAACGAACGGTAACGGTGTACATCAGTGCTAAGTGCTCGGCAGGCTGTGCGAAATGCGATCTTACCCTGACATAGGTGTAGGTGGCGAATGTGACGCCGATGCCGATTGCCAAAAATATAATTCCACCAAGGAAGTGTAGATTGCGTCGCTTACGGCAAAAGTCGGCCCCGACCGAAGACACTTTGCGACAGTGCGGACATCGCGCCAGATTGTTCTTCAGTGTATCAAACTGAAAGAGGATGATATGGGAAGGGAATTAGTACGCGCACGGAAGCGAAGGTTGCAAAGCGAAGGGAATTCAGGTAAGTCGTACCAAGAACGTATCGTGACAGTGACCGCAGGTGACACGGCACATGCCGGGCATCGGTATCAGCGGTGGCGTTACCGGGCTCGGGGCCAGGTTGATGATACGCTTGCAGTTGGGTCGCGGGCAGGCAACCCGCTGGGAAGAGCTCTTGCAGATCAGCAGACAATTGCACGGGCAGCGCACGTACTTTTTGCCTGCCGGTGCATTTCGAATGGGCTGTGAAAAAGAAAAGCACATGGTTTATCGGCAACGAGACAATGTAGGCGGTGAAACACGACAAAGAGTTCAGAGGGGTTCACTTTCTCGAAATATCTTCCAATCCTTGGCTTATAACGCGGGCTTAGAAAAAGAACACCGGATTCAATTTCACGTTCAACTTCTAAGGTTTGGTTTTTACAGTCGTGTGTCTTTCTAAGCAAAGCGCCCCTTAGCTTAATGCGTGTATTTTTCTCCTTCTTTCTGTGTGTATCTTTTCGAAGGGAATCCCCACATTAGACATTCAGCTATCACCGTAGGGCGGAGGTTAGAAAATTCATAAGTGTGTAATTTGTCTCATTATGGACTTATTTTTTCATCTCACAGCCTTGTGCGATGGGGATAATCAAACTTACATAGATGACGATTGCCATAGAAATAGAATGCCGTGTTAAGTTATAAAATCATCTTCACGGTTACTAATATTGAAAATGAACAGGAAAAAAAGCCATGAAGCATCGTACATAAATTATGATGATTGGCACGGAAGTTTTTATACAGTTTCCCTAAGAACTCATTTCACAAATTGTGGTTTTGAAAGTGCACAAACCGCACACTTTGCTAACCACTGGCCGAGCGCCCGAAAGCGACAACACAAATATACTTTCATGGCAAACAAATATACGGGACGGTATTACTACTGTATCATATGTGTGTGCGCGCGTTCCACACTTCCCGAACCACTGCCCAGCCGGTTGGGTGGATTAAACAGATCAAGTTTCGTTGCACCACAAAGGCGGCGAGTGCCACCAACATCAGCACGCTGCAGGGATGAGATTCCGGACTGATACAGACAAGCGAAAAGGCTTCCGTGCACGGTTTCTTCCTCTCGGGTGAAGATATTTCATTGAAGTACGGCTACGGTTAAATGCAACCAACTTTCAGCTGCAATCAAGCATGTACGATCATGGTTCTTTTCGCATTTCGTTCTCTTTCTCTATCTCTCCTCAGTCGTTTGCCTGCCTCCAGCACGAAGATCACATACCGTCGCTTCGTTGCACTGCAGGCATTTGACGACATGCTGTTCCTTCTTCCAGGAGATGTCGATCAGTGCCTGGCAGACACGGCACGTAACAATAATACTATTCTGTTGCTCCTGCTGATACGAGGGCGGCACCTCGTCCGGGCCGATGGGTGAAGCATTCACGACCGCTGAAAAGGAAAAGATGACACATCATTTTAGCAACTACTCACACAGGACGATAAGGCAGGAGAACGTTTTAATTTTCTTTAGCTTTTTCAAACGCGGGCCTTGGTGTAGGTCGCTTATGCAATTGGTATTTTATAAATTCATTGCTAATATCATCGCTGAAATAACCTCGTCCGAAAAGGCCATCGATACCAACAAGGAGCAAGGGGATGCGAGCAAGAGGGATTGTTTTCTCTACCGGGGTAAATGTTTATGACATACCAGTTTCACTTCCCACACAATCATAGCGGTTGCCCCCTTGCCTATCTCAGTGTAAAGGCCTTTCGGAAACGACAATCTCTTGGGCAATTGCTGCTGCTCTGTGCCCGCAGACCGCTGATAAGCGAACAAATGTGTATAAAAACAAAAGAAATAACATTTCTTTGCCACATTTGCACTCGTCCTATCGTCCCACCGCTTCTCCCGTGCAACCTACCGGCAGTATGTGATTTTCATTTGTCAGCCTGCTCTGCTTCTAACGCAGCAGGCAGGGCATAATTTGCTCGGTGGAAAAGAGACAACAACGGGAGCTGACTCATCACATAACACGGGGCTTAAATCAGAGGGGGAAAATGACGAACCCCCTAGAACGGTCGGTCCCGCTGGCTACGGATGTAATGCGAGGATTATACGTTCAAAAAATTTGTTCCAAACTTTTGATAAGCAGCGATTCGCGCGGACACAACTTCAACTTCTAAGGTTGCAAGGAAAAGAGAGGAAAAAACCATTGCGACAGCAAACATTCTTCCGGAAGTGCGCCGCCGTTGTGTGGTGGTTGTCTTTCGCTCGATACTTACGTTGCACCGATCCTGAATCCTGTGGCTGTTGCTGCGACTGCTTAAGGAGGGGCTGTTTTTCCGATTCGCCATCCATTGCACTTTCCGGATCGGAACGCGTTTGCAACCCGCGTTGAAGAAACAACCAAAACTGCACCTGAACACCTGCGTCGCCGCGAGCGAGTATGTGTGTGAGTGTGTTGGAGCAACAACACTTGCCAATTTACTGTGGAATTGCACACTGAAACTGCCGCCCCGATTACCGCACCTCACCCGCACCGCACGCACGCTCTTTGCACTACACCGACACGTTTGTGTTTTGTCGTTAGAGTCCACCAAGGCGAAGGAAGGGAAACAAAGAGAATTTCTCTAAAACCCACCCCTCTACACTGCACAGCCCCGTGTGGTGACGATTGCAGTGTTTGTGGAGAAAACGAACCGCACGGTCTGCAGCAGATCCGGAGCAGGATATTTAATCTAATCTGTGCTCTTCACCACCACCCAATAATTCATCACTTTACACAACGCCTCGAGAATCCGTATGATGCCCTAGCGCCTGCTTTCCTGCTGCGGGGAAAAAGTGAAGAAGGCACAAAAATTACGTTTTGTTTCACTTTGACGTTTCTTACATTTGTTGTCCTCGTCTTTCGCACACTGTAGCAGCGCACGAACATTCTCATTGACGGCCGATTTGTAGAACATACAATCTATGATAACTATAGGTAGTATAATGCTTCGGAGAAAATGTTTAGCATATGATACAATAAATTTTGTAATTTTAGGACCGTTAGGAGGATCTATCATGATGTGGAATAAATCTTTCAATTTAGTTCAACTGTGGATTCAAATCATGTGGCGTGACCACTGTGCAGAGCGCATCTGCCAGCTGTCAGTCTTGGGCAAAACGAAGCGACGCCACAAACAACAACAATAACAACAACAAAACGCTGCCGGGAGATCGCGTCATCTGGCTGGAATGTTTTGAACGCCACAAGCTCGGTGTTTGCAATTAGCACATCAAACCCCTCGCACAAAACCCGGTGAAGCGTGTAGCATTCGAACGGTGGCCGACCCCAGTTTGCAAAACGATTCCGCACAAAGTGTTGAAAGCGTGTAAACCGCCCCGCAAAGATGGGCTGCTTTGAGAGCAAACCCGACCAACAAGTACAGCCGGTGACTGTACGCTCGCCCACCGACATCTTTTGGCTTGTGCTGTATATCGTATTCTGGATTGCGTTGGTAAGTACTAGTGCTAAGGACTTTCGTCTAAAATTAGCATCAAATTTGCATTAAAAAATGCAAAATACAAACACTTTTGACGATACAAGCTTCTGCATCCCCGTGTATCCTTTTAATATCTATTATTAAGCAGTGACCGTATCTGGGGAGGTGTGCGTGCATCTAATTACAGTGTAACCGCCCCGGGGCATTGGACCCGCCCCGAACTTAGTCATGTAGCATGATCGGGCCCTGTTGCAATTTAATTCGCTCACCGACACAGGAATTTCCAATTTACCCTGACCCTGTCAACAATAAAAACATCCGGAAAAATAGTTTCGTTGAGGTTTCGTTTCGCTTTTTTAAAAAGGGGCCCTCACCCCATCTGACTTACGATGCTCGTCAAGGTCACTTTTTATGATACACCATCTCCCGACCGCACCACTAACTTCGTTCACGATCTAACTGCCATTCACTGTTGCTTTTCCGCTGTTTTCCGTTCCTTCTACATTTGCCTTCACCGTCGTGCGCCCCCGGTTCGGTCCTGCAGATTGTGATTGCAATCTTTTCCTTCATCTACGGAAACCCACTCCGCATCATCAATGGGTACGATTCGTTCGGCAATACGTGCGGCGTGCGCAGCAATGATAAATTTTCCAACTTCCCGCTGTCCGGGATGAACACGCTGGACAAACCGTACCTGTTCTTCCTCGACATCAAGGAGCTGCGTCACACGCTTAAGATATGCGTGAAGGAGTGTCCACAGCGCGAAATCTTGAACGCGGCCGAACTGTATCGCTACTACGAGGACCGCCAGACGAAGTACTGCCGGTACGACTTCAACATGAGCATGCTGCAGACGCAGGAAGCGACCGGTGCGAAGTATTTCGACTTCAACGGACCGTGCCCACCGTTCCCGGTGTACCAGTCGGCCCCGGTACTGCACCGCTGCATCCCGACCGGGGTGAACGCACCGCTGCAGCACGTGAAGAAGATGTACGCGCTCATCAACTCATGGGAGGCGTCGCAGCAGGTGTTTAGCGATCTGTACAAAGCCTGGCCAGCGATCGTGCTCGTGTGCGCACTGAGCTTGGTGTTTTCCGTCATCATCATTACGCTGCTGCACTTCCTCGCCACGGTCGTGTCGTGGCTGATCTGTATCATTGTCGTGGTGGCCAGCGTCGGCATCACGGGCGTGCTGTGGTGGAGCTATTACTCAGCAAAGCACACGCTCGACACGGACAAGCAGCTGTCCTATCTGGAGCAGCTGGTGCGCAATGAAACCACCATCTACGTGCTCGCGATTGCCGCCACCTGCATCATGATCATCCTGCTCGTGATCGTCTACTATCTGCGCGAGAAACTTACCGGCCTGGCGGCACTGTTCGAAGAGGCGGGCAAGTGTGTGCTCGATCTGCCGGGACTGACGGGACCACCGATGCTCGCGCTCATCTCGCTGCTGGTCTTCCTCGCCTTCTGGGTGACGGTCGTCGTCTGTCTCGCCACGGCGAACTATCCCGGCGTGAAACCGCTGCTCCCGCTGGCACAGCTCGAGGAAAGTGGCTCCATTGCGAACGATACGAAACTGAAGCCCGAACTGGCCGGAAAGAACGAAACCAGCTTCAAATGTACGTTAGAGTTGTTGGGTGGAACAGGGATCAGGAGTTTACTTTTCTGTTGTCCATTTTGCAGCCTTCAAGCTGGTGGAGTACCACGACGTGAACGTGCTGCAGCACATGCTTTGGATCTACATTTTCGGTCTGATCTGGACGACGGAGTTCATTTTCGCCTGCCAGCAGCTGGCCATTGCCGGGGCCGTTGCTTTCTGGTACTTCCGCAAACCAACCGACTCGCCGGTGCTGCTTTCGATCGCCAAACTGCTCAAGTACCATCTCGGGTCCGTCGCGAAGGGTTCACTCATCATTACGCTCTTCAAGATTCCGCGGCTCATTCTCACGTATCTGTATGCAAAGTAAGCGTTGCTTTTCGTTCTGTGGATTTTTCACCTTCGTTCACTTGCATTTTCGTTAACGAATAATGAGAACTTTGTTTTTCTCTGAATTAGACTAAAGCGCCACCAGCAGGAGGGTTCGGAGTGTGCTAGCTGCTGTTTGCGATGCTGCATCTGCAGCTTCTGGCTGTTGGAGAAGTTCATACGCTATCTGAATCACAACGCGTACACCGTGATCGCCATCGAGGGTGTTAATTTTTGCCCAGCGGCAAAGATTGTGAGTAGCTTTTGGAGACTTTCCAACTTCCCGATCGCTCCTATCCTTTCCACATCTAGTAGGCGGTGACCATTACCTGGTTTACTTTACAATGCTTACTATTCGACGACAGGCTTGGAACGCGCTAGCAACGAATGCACTGCAGGTGGCCACCATCAACGGTATCGGTGACTTTGTGCTGTTCCTGGGCAAGCTGGCCGTCGCAGCGATCAGCGGTCTGATCAGCATTCTTCTGCTGCGCAACTCCAAGGAGCTTAACTTCTACATGGCACCGGTGATCATCATCACCTTGTTCTCGTTCTTCCTTGCTCACATTGTTCTCTCGCTGTATGAGGTACGCGGATAATTTGTTTGATTCCATTTGCCAAACAGCACAAACGAGCTAAAATTTTCCCCTTTCAGATGGTAGTTGACACACTTTTCCTGTGCGTTTGCGAGGATCGTACCATCAACGGCAACAGTGGCCGTTGGAAGGACAGTAATCTCGCCCGGCTGTTGGGAGAAACCCCGGAACCGGACGCGGTCGAGGCACCGATGCAGGAGGTGCAGCTCACGCCGATCACCAAGCAACCGTTTTCGGCCCAATTCCTCCAGGCGGAGATGGAGAACAGTAAGGCCTGAATGGGCGAGATGCAACGCAGGGCTAATCGAGGGCTGTTTGAACGGAAAAAAACATTTTGTAGTTTGTAGGCATACATAGTTATGATAGCTTAACTAACCTTTATGCATGTAACGTGTCTCAGCCAACGCCGAACGATGCAGACGCAATCGTGTAATAATCAACGTCGGTGCCCTCAAAGATAAATCTCCACTTTTTCGCTCAAACACAGTGCCCATTTCTCATCACATGAAAGTGGCCTTCACTAGAGAGACCCAACATGATACCATCGTTTAATCTACTTAATCCAAATGCTTTAAAGGGATCTTTCTTCGAATTCACTATCCCGCAATCATTAATTTCACACAAATTGTACATTAAGCTACGCACATTAGGCTAAGTCGGTGCCAGGGCGTCACGACTTTCACGCTCAGCACCGCCCTTCCCAAACGAACAAACGCAACAAAATAGGAGCAAAAAACATGCCATTTTGTTGAATATGCACATGAAAATCTTCCTCTCGCACAACAGATGACGACGGTGCTTCCTGAGGTGTTTGGCGATTATTGCGATACACCTCCTGTGGAAGCGTTAGATATCATTTTTTGAGGTGACCAACGCCATTGTCTTCGTTGCGTTTCCTCAGAACTTTTGGATTGTTATGTGAACCACTTTACAATTCGTGCTCTTTGCGCCGTGAGTTAATACCGAATTTTGTATTAACCGTTAGTTGTGTTTTTTTTTTGGATTTTATAGCAGACGATATATGCATCACCGAAACCTAGAAGACGTGGGATGTTCAGTATAGCTAAGCGAAGAATTGTGCTAAAGAAATAAAGCAAGTTTTTGCACCTACCGAACACACAATGAGTAGATTTTAAATAAACTTTATTCTAATATACATTCCATCAGTTACAATAGTGTCAAATACGTGTTACTGTTAAGGTTAAACAACAGATGCACAAGTTAAGAGTTTGGGCAGCATTTCGTACTGTTGCGAATAGTTGCGTATTCTCCTGTTTTTCCTTTGTAAAGCACTGTCTGTTTGTATGCGTTTGTTTTTTCTTTTTTTTCGTAGTACAATATTATCGGTGAGCTGGAACCATGCGACGGAGAAACCGGACAAACGAAGATACAAATTTCGGCGCTCCTTCGCAGCGAGGTCCGGACAAGCGCATGGTAGTTGGTTGACCATTTCGCTGCGATTGCGAGGCTTGCTGGAATTCAGTTCTTCTTTGACCCACCGAACCCGGCAAAGCCCATAATGGCGGCCATTTCCGAGCTGCCCGCGTCGAGATCCGCGTCCGCGTCGTCGTCATCATCGTGCTTGCGTTTACGCTCTTTCCTCTTCTCCCGCTTGTACTCCCGGTAGCGATCTTCCTCCTCCTTGGCTTCGCGGACCCGCGACTCCAGCTCGTAGTCTTTCTTCTTCTCCTCCGTTTTCTTTTTGTTGATCTTGAACCGCTCCTTCACCTGATCGAGCGAGCTGCGTTCAACCTTCATCGACATGCCCAGATTGCGCTGGTGCTTTTTGCCGTTGATGTGATCGAGAAAGTTGATCGAATCCTTCACCACGCAGTCGCACACGTTGCAGTAGTAGCCCCCGGACTGCGAGGACGGTGTGCTCTTGTTGATGACCATGCTCTTGCCCAACTTGCTGTCCAGATCGACTTTGTACTCACGCTGCTTAAGCAGCTCTTTGGTGACGGGTTCTGGGGACGAAGGCAACAGGTTTAGTGCCATGTTTAAACGTGAGCCCATAATCGACATGCTTACCTTCCTCCTCATTGCCTTTATCCTTGCCGAGGATGCGTTCTTGGGCGAGTCGTTCATACTCCTTACGGTCCCACTTCCTTCGGTGGTCGTCCGGTCGCATCGACATCGTGCGCTGCGCTTTACCTACACACTATGAGCAAACTAGCAACAGGGAATAGTTTGTTTTATGTTATTATCCCAAAAGAAAAGCACGTCGTTCGTTTGAAAATGTGATAGACGAACCAATGTACGTATTAACACCGTTTTGTTCCTTCCCTGTTTTCGTTCGTTTGTGTTTAGTAAATTTTTTGTAAACAAATACGATTGACAGATGAAATACAGGGCTGGTCATACGGATGCAGTGCCATATCGAAGTGAAAACTGGAAAAATATTTTCGCAAATCCCAAAGTTGTAGGTTTTACAGCACATGTTCTCTTTTATTTTGTATTTTTTAAACAATTTTGTATTGTTAAAATCTACGATTCAGTCTGGCTATAATCTAGAAGTGTTTGTTTGGAAAAATAATCAGGGATGCTTCTACTGTTCAGCACCTCAGTGAAGAAGCGTACAGTGCGTGACAAATTTAACTCATAAAATGCGAAAATGTTTATTGTATAATTTAATTTCTTCATCAAATATTTGGAATAGGTACTAAACAAATGTGTTTAAGTCAATATTTTCAACAATACACTATAATTCTGTAGCACCAATGCTATCCTCTCAGTGATTCAAACTTGTTCCCAATAAAACACTCCCATACATCGATGTAGATAATGATACATTTATTTTCGCAGTAGTTAAAATAGAATGCATTCTCCGTCGCAACCGCCGATCTCGTAGTCCCCCTCATCTTCACCACGCCTGAAATTACCCCTTTCCCTTGTATTCCAGCCGGGCGGTTGCGAAAAACTTATACCACATAAGACGACGCTAGCGTCCAATGCGCAGAAACCATTGCCAATCAACTCAAAGATATAACTCTCCAACGAAGCTCCGCACAGAGCGAAAGGAACCTTACACTACATGCCAAGATGTTGTATATGTATATATGTGCTGCCCAACGAGGTCCGCCGCCTTTCCCTCCCACATTATCCGTCTCCACCGGGATGCGTTTTTCTCGTATTGCGTTTGAAAGATAAATGATACCGGGAGCATGTTTGCTTGGCTATCCTGAGACTCTCTGGAATAGTAGTGGAACTCGTATGGTCGGGTTTTTTTTAATGCGACTGATCTTGTCTGTCCTTCTGCCGTCTCGCCTTCCTGCCTGCCTCTCTATTACGCTTGGCTCTAGTCGATGCTATGATAAGATGAACATTGGTGTTTCGGTATGGAATAAGTTAAAGGTTGTTAACGGTTTGGGCAATTTGGGCATCGTTTTGCGCTGATTGTTTTTAGTTTTTCGTTTGTTTCCTGCTGTAGCTAATACACCTGTAACACATTGCTTACTTTTTCCACTTCCCTCTTCCGTTTACACGTTCGTAGTAGTATAGCAATGGTTTGTTCGAGTGGGGGGGATTATTTTGATTCAATCTCACAAAAGCGTATCTCATTTAACTGAATAAGGCTCTCATCAACATTCCCTTTCCCGACATCCATCCTGCGTACTGCCATAGTTTGTTTTGTCCCTCAATAGAATACCAACACTGTATATCTTCTCCCGTGTAGCCATAGTGCGTGTGTAAACGATAGCGGTTAGGTAAGAGCAACGTAATGGGTCCGAAGATCCGTCTGCCCGACTGTCCCCGCTCGCACACCTTTAGGAGCACATGGACAGCGCGATACCGAGAAAATCTTCAAATCCGATCGTAATGACACCCTTCTGCTCCGTGTCCCGAACGCGGAATGCATCCGTGAAGCGCTGAATTTGAATACAGGTCACGATGAACTGGTCGACCGAGATTTCCTTCCGGTTGATCGGGTCATTCTTCGCGATCAGGTACTGTATGAACTGGGGCGAAAAGCGAAAACCCATCTGCGTCAGTGCCTGCGTCAGCTCGGACTCTTCGATGTGGCCGGATGCGTCGCGGTCGAAATTTTTAAACACCTGCAGCCACTGGTTGATGTAGTTGTAGAGCTTCTCAAAATCGTAAATGTCCACCGTACCCGTCTTGTTGCGATCGAACATACCTACACGCAGGAGGAACAAGCGCATCAGTTTCGTGCACAGTAAATGTCAATTTGTAACGTTTTCCCACTCACTGATCATAAGATTACAGGCCGTGTCCGAGAAGTGGTCGCCCCGGCCATTAATGAGAGCCTGCTGCAGCTCACGATTGTTGATTCTTCCCGTGTTGTCCTTATCGATGTTCCGGAAAATGTTCTGTATTTCCGGGTTGACCGGTGGCTGCTGCGGTGGTGGAGCGTACCCACCGTAGCCTCCTCCGTAACCTGCTGGTGCTCCGGCCGGGTGTTGGCCATATCCCCCGTACTGCGGTTGCGGGTAGCCTCCCTAAAGGCAGGAGTAAATAAAACAACCATCGTTTGGCGTTGCGTACAATTAGTCACACGCGATTCGCAAAGTTTTATCAATTCGTGATTCATCTAAGTAAGCGTCACTAAAAAAGCGTAAATAAATCACCACAGTGACGAACGGGTGGATCCGGTGGCGGTACCCCAAATACGGGCAACGGTAAAGGAAACCAACACGTCAGCTTATCATTTCGCTAAATCACCAAAAACACGTACCTGATAAGCCATCTCTATATTTGCTGATGTAAAGCACTTCGAATGAGAATAATAATTTAATCACGATTAGATAAAACAGAACACGGGACGACACAATTTATTCTCTCGACGCGATTTTTTTTTTGCTTTTTGCAAATTGATACCAAATGCGGTGGGCTCATGTGGACACTTGTCAAATTTTTGCAGGGTTCGATGTCTGACCCGAAATTATGTACTGCGGATTGCAAACATTACACTTTCGTTTCATGTGTGTTGCTGACAAAGACGAGTTAATTGTGTTGCAAAGTGTGTTAATTAATCAATTAATTTATTTATTAAGTTTGTTGCACCGGTTGCATACATTTAATGATTTCGAATAAAAATCCAGGGAAGCAGTTTTTTCTAGCGTTCGAGTTGTTTCGATTTGACAGATATTTGTTTTTCTACATTTCTTCTTCTTCCATTTACAAAACGAAGTCGAAGAAAGTGCTCCTCTGTTTGATACGTGATTAAAAACTGAAAACAAACCACAAAACCAATTAATTTAATCAATCAACTATACGCCACAATGGCAGACGATTTGCAAAACTATAAGCTTCAGCTGCAGCAGGTAATCCCCATCGACGTTCAGTAGCGAAAGAATGAACTGTTTTCAGTACGCTCGTGGCTTGTTTTTCCATAGGTGGAAGCTGCCCTTTTAACAGATCCGGAAAACGCGGAACTGCTCAAGCTGAAAGAGGATCTGGACGAAGTAATCGAGCTGACGAAGGATTTGATCAAGGCGCAGCAGGAACCGGAGCAAAAAAAATCCGCATACATTGAACCGGCCACCAGCAGCTACTACGACGGCGTCTCGGGGTCGGACAAGAAACAAACGAAACCCGCGAAGGTATGGAAGGTTGGTGATAAATGCTCTGCTAAGTGGATTGAAGACGGTCAGTACTATGATGCTACCATAGAGTCGATTTCGGAAACCGGGGAGGTGAGCATCGTGTTCGAGGCGTATCAAAACCGGAGCAACACCACCATAACCGAGCTAAAGGAGCCAAAAACACGAAATGAAGTTTTTCCGGCTAACAGCAACAAGTAAGCATGAACGCAGTGGTATGGTATACTTTGTGGGAATCGTGTACTAATGCAATTACAAACTCGTGTCTCACAGGCGAATGCGTCACAACCAGAAGGAGTATTTGAAGAAAAAGAAAATGAGAAAAGTCCAGCGTTTCAAGGAGCTAGAGGAGGAACGAGAGTGCGAGAAGAACAAATGGCTTCAGTTTACTGCAAAATCAACAAAAAAATCTGGAGTGAAGGCGAAAAGTATTTTTGCCTCGCCAGAGAATGTGAACGGCCGGGTCGGTATCGGTACCTGCGGCGTGTCCGGTAAACCAATGACGGAGTTCTCACACGGGGAAAAGTATAGGAAAGGTGTTTAAAACCACGGCAACACGTTTGTGCTCTAGCATACGGAAACCAGCATTATATTTTTGCGATTCAAGCACAACATCGGTGCATACAGATCCGGATCCGGTTCTTTCGTACGCATGGTAGACAGATAGGGGCACGGCAGACGTTCTTTTCGACAGAGCTCTGTTTCGGATTTTATTATACACTCAATTGAACTATGAATAAATGTAAGTAAGGAACTGTAAATTTCTTGTGTGCGTCGTTTTATTTAACTCCATAAGTCAGAGATCTTCATCTCTACATCGCGAAATCATTTTCCTTACTTTTTACACTCACACTCACTCAGAACCAAACCCAGATTGAAGAATCGAACACCAGCTTGCAAACGAAAACACCTCTTTGGAACGCTAGGAGTCTGACGTTTCGTAAGGGCTATCAAAACATTTCGTCAAAACAAAAAACTATCCAGTCGAAGAAGGTCGCCACGGTATCTCGCTGAGAATATTTCATCTAACACGTATTGAACATGGCTTCTCCGTTGGAAAATCTGGAAAATCACCTGGAGATGTTTATTGAAAACGTGCGCCAGATCCGAATCATCGTGAGCGACTTTCAGCCGCAGGGTCAGAACGTGCTGAATCAGAAGATCCAGTCGCTCGTCACCGGACTGCAGGAAATCGACAAGCTGAAGAACCAGATCGACGTGAACGTGCCGCTGGAGGTTTTCGACTACATCGATCAGGGACGCAATCCGCAGCTCTACACGAAGGACTGCATCGATAAGGCTCTTACCAAGAACGAGGAGGTGAAGGGCAAGATCGACTCGTACCGCAAGTTCAAGAGTAATCTGATGAAGGAGCTCAGCGACACGTTCCCGGTGGAGATCAGCAAGTACAAGGCGATCCGGGGCGATGAATAGTAGTAGGCGATAAATGTATACATGGCGTGAAAGACTCGCTGGTAGCTACCGTTGCTGGAGTGAGCGTAAATTATCCTAGGAAGTAACTGTTTATACTATATACGACGTAACTTGCTATGTAAAGAACAAAATAAAGAGTTTTTCTTTTTTAAGAACTCGACAATTTTCAGTTTACATACTGAGTGTGTTATATGATCAGTGTTTTATTTATATCTTTTTTTATACACAGCGTTAGTTTAGCACGATCGGTACACGTGAGGATGCATGCTTTTATCGTAACAATAAAAAAAAGGAATCACTTGCGTATTTATTGTTCTCGTTCGTTTGCTCGACGACGAAACGAAATGTGTGTGTGTGTATATATCAATTAAGTTTACTTATCTAGTATTGGTTCGTGCCGATGCAGTTTTAGTTTCAATTTTTGTTTTGTTTTTGCCAACTATCTACCGTAAAATAATACATCAGAAAACTGCAGCCACGTACTAGGATACATTGGTACGCACGTTTAATCTCAGCAGGTGCTTCTTGCCTAGTTTTGTTTTAGCACAGGCGCTAATAGAATGGTTAGTTGCCGCGGAGACGGATAGTGCGCCTGCATGTGTACGTTTTAATAAATAAATTGGAATATATTATTAAAAAGGAAATTGCAATGTACAAGTTCTCGTTTCAGTCCTTATCGCTTAAGCTGCACAACACAATCGAAGGAAGGAAACGCTAACCTTCGCCACGTATGTACAAATTCATTTTTTGATCCCTACACTACTTTGTGTTTAGACGAATTGCAAAAATGTTCGCTCTCCTTGCGTGAGTTGTTTTGTTTGATGTGTTCTGCTCGATATTGCTTGTTACGGATCGACTACACTACACTGTTTCTAAATACATGTTTCACATCAACTTGGTTTTGTTGTTTTGTATCATTGTTTTTTGTCTCTTCTGCGAGGGATGGCTTGCTCTATTCTCGCGAGCACCACATTCAACATTCAATACTTTGGCTCGTACGATTATCAAACGGCGGGTTACACATGACTTAACGTGGTGCGGGTGAAACACATACACCGTCGTTTCTGGCTAGTAGGTTTTAGCTTGCTTCTTAGTTTGGGCGTTTGTTAAGTCTGGCGTTCCTGAGGATACATCCTTGTTCACACTTCGTCCACGTACCGGCCCTGAACGACCGCGGTCTGGTGATACCGTCGTCGGGAGGCAAAGTCTTCGTTTTCTTCGTTCAATTGAGCAGATGCGAGGTTCACGTTGGGGCAGGTTTGAGTCACGACGACTTGTTCGTAGTCGTTTACGCGTTTTCTGTAAAAAATAAACATTGAATTATCGTCTCGTCGAAAAACGATAAAGTAGCCTCTGCAAACTGCAAGTATCTAGGTGTAGGATATAGTAGGCGTTGAAATAACGATCAATTTACGTAGTGGAAAAGCCCTGCAAACTACAGTGACCTAACGATAAACTTACCCAAAACACCGAAAAACGACATTTTTTAACCAAACGAAGAAGCGGAATTCGTGGGCTAAACCCGGTTTGACCGCTGGATTTGCCGTACCGACGTAGAACCAAACGATAAACACGGTGCCGATGCAGATCAGTGCATACACCCAGCTTACCAAAAGCATAACGAGTATTTTGATACCAGCCTGTAAAAAAAAAGAATATAAATCAACGTTACAAATCAATCCGGTACGTTGATAAGCCAGCTGCAGCTGCAGCGACTGCAGTTCACCCACTCACCCCCACAAGCGAGGCCCATCGGTTGCAGAAACCGGAGTACCAATTTTTCGTCTTGGAATGAATCGGCGGCCGAATGGGAGCGATCGGTTCATCGTCTGCTTCGCTGATGGAATTTGTGGCGGCATTTGCACTGTTCGTACCATCCCGAAAGACGACTTCCGAGTCGGCGCTGGTAATCGACGCACTGTGAGGTATTCCGTTCGCTTGCACCGCTTGCGGTCTGGGACGGGTGCTGCTCGTAGCAGCACTCGAAGGCACGTGGTGTTGCGGTGAGTTGGTGGGGGTCTAGAATAAACAAAAACAAACACATCGTACGCCATCGATAAGCTTCCACGATAAGCACGCCGGTGCCGGTGGCCTTCACTTACACCGAGGTTTTTATGGCGTGTCCGCTCTGGGAACAGCTGATCGAGATCGTTATTCTCGTGGTAGTCGCCGGTCGCGCCGTAGTTGCGCGTCTCGTACAGTGGACTCTGCGCCTGTATCCGGAACCGTTCCTCACGGTTGTTCTGAATGTCAAACGTTTGGGCCAGTGCAAAGTACGAGTAGTCGATGCAGGCGTACGTCAGTAGGAACGGCATCGTCACGATCGGCGCGAGCGTATTGATGTCACCGATAATGATGAAGGTGGTCGTTACGCCGGCCACAACAGCCATCGCGTACAGGGGGACCTTGTTCGGGCCACGGCCCTTACCGAGCTTACCGATTCCGGGGATGACGTTTTCGTTGGCGATACTTTGCAACACACGTGGCGTCCCGTACATCGCACCCAGACACGAGGACATGCTCGAAACGTAGATGCCAGCGAGCAGCAGAAACTCGACCGCGGACACTTTCACCGCTATTTGATAGTCCGTCAGCAGATGGGGTCGTTGGCAGGTCGCACCAAGGAACAGTATAAACACCATGTACAGGAACGTGGAGGTGCTGAGAGCGGCCAGCGTACCGTTGGGGATGTCGGTCGAGGGAGCGCGCAGATCACCGCTCATATTAATCCCCGACAGGATGCCCGTGATCGTGGGGAAAAACACTCCGAACACGGTAAACCAGGAGGTACCGTCAGTGTAGGCGGACCACAGATTCAGCGCCATATTGCCCGAACCCCACCCATCGAACCCGTGCTCCGGTGCCTCTCCGATGAAGCTACCGACCATAAAATCCAACGCCGACATCAGGATCACAATGAGCAGCGCAAACTGCAGCTTTACGACCCACTTCACGCCCGCCACATTGATCACACCGAGCAGCAGGACGGCGGCAATGGCAAAGCCACGGATCGCCCACTGGTTACCCTCGAGCCCCACGAGCCCAGCGATAGATTCACCGAAACCGAGCACATTTAGCGCACAACCGACTGCCTGGCCGAAACAGTACAGCAGCCCGAGCGAACCGCCAAACCGTGAACCGAGTGTGTGCGCGATGAGGAAGTACACACCTCCACTCTCCACCCGGCAACGCTCGCAGATACCTACGGCAGATAGCACGGACACGAGCGCAATTCCCACCGCACAGAACACGATCAGTATCGCGTGCATGATGCCCGCCTCGGCCACGATCCATCCCGAACGCAGGAACACAATCACACCGAAGATGTTGATCAGACAGGAGGTAAACACGCCGTCCCACGTACCGAACAGCACCGGTTGCGAGATGAAAAAGTTACTTCTCCACCACGGTTTGTCACCCTGGTCTTCAGCGAAGATTTCATCCCGTCCGGAAGCGTGGTGTCCTCCGGCACCGTAATCGTACTCGTTACCGAGATCCACGAAACCACCGGTGCGGCCGTGTTGCGCACGGTTCCGTTCCGTCGGTGATGAATCATCGCTACCGAGCCCATACCTGAGGGGAAAAGTTACTCGTTAGTTTGTCACTCGACACAGCTCCTCGATGCTAGAGGCTTCCATTACCTGGACCAATCTACATTCGTCCCGTAAGGCATTCCTTGCCCAGGTTCGTACGGCCACGTCACGAACTAATCGCACACCAGCAACAAGTACTTCCAGAAGCTTGTGGGCTTTTGTTTTCCTAACCGTCCTATACGCGTTCGCGCTGCAAGCAGCTGGACCTAATGGTGCATAAAATGCACCCACAAAATGCGTTTCCTTCCACCAGTTGTTCAGCTTTTTTTGCACCCCCTTCGTAACCCGCTGTTTTTACTACACGGCACACGCACCGCCTTCCGTGGGGGGAGGAGGGCCACAGGTTTTCAATCGTCGTCGTAGGTGGTTGTTGACGGTGGAAGTGATGTCATGTTTCGCGAAACACGAAGATTGTCTGCTTGTAGCGAAAGATATCACCTGGTACGGTTGCAAACCGTGGCGTAGTTTGTTTCTTGTCGCGATGATAAGGATTTTATGCGTTAGATGCGACGATGATGACGGGAGATCGCGGAGGTACTTTCTCCGCTTTTTCCAGAGCAAATGTCACCACCACCAACAGAAAAAAACCATTCCCGTCGTCACAACAAACAACGTATGGAGCAAGTTGTGCAAGTGGAGGAAGAAGGGGCTGGACAATTTTACCCGGTCCGATCCGAGGGGTGCAAAGTTTGATTAAATTTATTGATTCTGTGTAGCATTAAAAAATTAATCTGAATTAATTTAAGGATATTCAAGACAAAATGTTAAAATAATAGGGTTGTGAATGCGATAAAAATTCAAAATTTTGTTTTTCCATCCGTTTCTTGCAATACCCACCACTACACGGATCGTTTCGTTCTTTAAATGTCATTGATTTGACAGTAGAAACAATAACAAACCAAAAGTAAATAAACATTCCGCGATAATTCGCGCAAGTTTTCCGGCGATAAGAGCCTGCACGACCGCGACCATCTGCAATGCATATTTAACGAAGGACTTTCGAGTTAGTCCTTAGAAAGTGGTGTCAACAATGTACCTCAATCTGAACATAGGCATTCTGGGCCATGTGGACTCGGGAAAGACAACTCTCGCCCGAGCACTTAGCGCAATCGCTAGTACTGCCGCCTTCGACAAGAATCCCCAGTCTCAGGAACGAGGAATAACGCTAGACCTAGGATTCAGTGCTCTGCAAGTGGACATACCGGAACATCTGCGAGAACAATGCGCGGCACAGGGGTATGAAAAATTACAGTACACCTTTGTCGACTGTCCAGGACATGCGAGCCTCATACGGACCATTATTGGCGGTGCGCAAATCATCGACATGATGCTGCTGGTTGTCGATTCGGAAAAAGGAATTCAACCACAAACGGCCGAATGTCTCATTATAGGCGAGCTAACCTGCCGGAAAATGATTGTTGTACTGAATAAAGTGGACGCGCTGCGCGATCCGGCCGTGCAGAAGAAAACTCTCGACCGTCTGCGGAAAGGCATTACGGGTGTGCTAACAAAGATGGCATTTGATGAGACGCCTATCGTGGCCATATCGGCGGTGACAGGCGAAAACCTATCGCTGCTCGTCGATACGATGAAATCTAAATCATTTATCCCTGAGCGAAACGTGAATCTACCGTTTATGTTCGCCGTCGACCACTGTTTTGCGATCAAGGGCCAGGGTACGGTCTGCACGGGTACGGTTCTGCAAGGAACGCTGAACTTGGGTGATGAGGTAGAGATCCCGAAGCTAAAGCTTCAACGAAAGATCAAATCGATACAGATGTTTCGCAAGAGCTATCAATCAATACGTCAGGGTGATCGAGCAGGCGTTTGTATCACGCAGTTCGATCCAAAATCGCTCGAACGAGGTATCGTGTGCGCCCCGAATCACGTACAGCACGTGTATGCGGCGATAGTGCGACTAGGCAGTGTAAAATATTACAAACGCCCGATAAAATCGAAAGCAAAATTTCACATCACCTGCGGGTATGAGACGGTTCTGGCGACAGTGCTGCTGTTTGCCGGAGCTAGCGATGGTGGTTTCTCCACCACACAGCAGTACGAGTTCGTGGATGAACTATCCACCGATGATCGTGATCGGCTCGTTTTTGCACTGCTTGAATTCGAGCACCCGATACTAGCTCACCAAGATGCGCTCATCATTGGTTCTAAGCTGGACACTGACGTACATGCAGCCGACTGTAGGATTGCATTTTCCGGTCGACTAGCGCACATCGTCCGCGACAGCAAGTATACGGAAACATTCTTACCGGAGCTGCAAATATACAAACACAAAACAAAGAGCGGTACAATTCAACGGGCAGTAAACGATCAAGAGCTTATTGCGGTGGGACTCTTTAAAAAGTCTGCCAACAATCGGCAAGCCTTTGTTGGTTTGCAGGTCAGTTTATCCAGTGGCGAGCGTGGCGTTATCGAGGACACTTTCGGTGCAAGCGGGAAAGTGAAGCTACGATTTCCGGAACCATTGCCGGAATCTGTTTTGGGCCGCTTGGCAGCAAAAGGACTGCCACCGGCCGAGGATGCGGTAAAGGTGGAGCTTAGCTTTAAGAAATTTTTGTTCCGTAAAAATGCTAAAGACAAAAAAGTTGTTCAATAAACCGAACGAAACGAAATTGCTCATAATATTACGCGTTGGTTTTATTGCGAATTAATTGCGCAAACGATTACTTATCTGCTTCTTGAATAGCTTTGTGATACAACACTAAACGGAAAAGTTAAAATAAACGATATTTTTTATGGAAATGTAAAGAACATAATTTCTCTCTCAGTTCCCTATGTATTGGTTTTAATCGAATAAATTGCTACAAGACAAAAATATTACTTGGAATTTCAAAACCCTTTCACCACGGCCTGTTCATCAACTTCTAGATTCACGGCGTGAACGAGCGTCTCGCTAACATGCCAACACGTTCCGGTCTGGTCCTTACATACATGCGGACGCCTAGGAGGAAGACAGCTTCCTCCGGATTTGCCCTGCAAGTTTCTACCGGGTTAGTTTTATGTACTGTCAATTACATACTTCGATTATCTGTTCCTGTTTGCGTGTGTGTTTAGTTGAATGTCGGTTCGACACGTGTTTCAAATATAGAGAAAAATTTGGCTGCATCGAACGGATAGTATAGTTTTTAGTCGGATATATTTAATTAATTGCACCAGAAAAATATATGCATCCTTTCGATAGCCTGCCTTACCACGCCGGCTTCATCTACTGGTTTGGTTTTATCGTTCTACGTTGAAATATGTTATCATTTTAAACGTAAATAACGGTACAAACACGAAGACTTAACGAAATCCGCGTATATATGTTTGTTTTGTGGGGACAAACTACATTCATCATTTAACGCCGGACGCTTTATTCGCAGTATATACTTTGTTATCTTGATCTTTCACTACATGTACGCATGCGTGTATGAATATTGAACCTATGACTAGAACGAATGCTTACCTCCCATGTACCGGGAAATAAAACGATACACGTCACGGGCACACAATGTTACAATATCGTTCGCAGGTATAGAGAGGGGCGAGCTTCCATACAAATCGCGTGTCGCCATCGGCTGGGAACACGCACGCGAACGAAAGCGTTCTTGTAAAACAAATACAAAATTAGACCGGACTATCCTGAACCTGAGGAAACTTACATACCGACCCGTGCGGAACCGGAAAGCAAATGATCACCACGATATTTACAATGTTTCGACCAGTTGCTGTTAGAAGTCTTAATGGGTTTGATGCTACGGAAATGGGTTCTGTTTTCCTCCGCGATCGATACACGAGGTGGATTTTTTCTACAACATAATCTAAACGAAATCACATTACTTTAAAAAATTTCCTAAACTTAAATGTATATACCTTGTTGCACTTCGCACACGAAGGAATGGGGAGGAAGCAATTACGTAAGTGAAATGTGTGTGTGGGTTTGTTTGATTTTTTTTGGTATGTGCGATAAAAAGACATCCTTTGCATTCGCGCTCACTAGGATGGAAGGAAAATAATGGTTAAATATTAAAACCTATATGTCACCTCACACGCGCACTTTTTCATACCCGTGGTAATTGTGTTTTTTTTTCCTCACTACCATTAGATATCGATATAGATTAGAGTATGATGTAAATAATTATCACAACTACAAGCGCTATCGATAGAACCACGATTGCCGTCCATTGCCGCCGATCTAGGAAATAAGTGAAGCAAACAATTTATGTGTGTGAGTGTATTTTGCACAGTCTTTGATAGATGCACTCACTTACCGTTGGTCATATGTAGTACCTTCGCTACTTTTTTCATGGTAGCATCTAGCTTGGAGTCCGTTTGTTCTAACTCATTGCCAAATTCATCCAGCATCCTACAAAGAGACGGTAAATGAAACATATTTATTGAAACAACATTGAACTATTAATCTCCCCTCAACGACAGTCCTTACACAGCCTGCTCGTCCAGTTCGATGCCGATCTGTCGAGAGACCGTTTTGAGCGTGCCGATCGAATCGCTTATAATGTCCAGCTGCTCATCCTGCCCGGACAGAATGCGATGCTGCGTTGCAAGCGTATCTTCCACGAAGCGGCTCGAGCTGGAATCGAGCACCGCTCCACCGCCACCGGACGACGAGGGCACGTAGTGGCTCGGGCTGTCGTCTAGGTTGTTCTCCAGCTTGGAGTACTTGGCTCCACTGTGCCGCGAAGCCATCGCTGCGCCGGCCGAGCTGATCAGATGCTTTCCGGTTTCGGCGAGGTTCAGGTTGTTCGCCTGGTTGTTGTTGTTCAGGTTACAGCTGAGCGCGTGGTGGTGGTTGTTGTTCAGCACACCCGTCGGTCCAGTTCCATTCAGCACGGCGACCCCGATACCACCGTTTGATATGATGCTGTTGTTATTGATGTAGTTTTTATTGCACGCCGGTGACGACGATTCGACGTTGTCCAGTAGCGGCTGGCGTGCGGTTATATCCTGATCACGGTTGCGGCTAATGCTCATACGATCTTTCATCGATTTCACCTCATCTCTGGTGGCGTCGATGAAATGCCGACGGCTGGAGAGTTCCCGGTTGTCGATTTTAAATTTGCTCGGATTTTTCTCTACAATGCGTGCAGGAAGCGCCGGTTAAGGAAAGCTAATGGAAATGTGTGTCATCGATCAAGGGCAGAAAAGTGTATATTTTGCATTGGAAAAGGATATTGATGGTGTCCTCTAGATCCTCCAAATCCCACTCGATGCTGCGAAGCGAATTTTTTAATTCCGTTGTTGTCCAATCAGCCTCTGCGGTGGATCCACCTGAATGTGCATCGTTCAGCTCGCGCCACCGATTGTACAAACCGCGTGTTTTATTCAATGCTTTGAATACTTCGCTGCAATATACAAAAATACACCAAAACCAGCTTAGCAGTAAAATCTC
The DNA here is from genome assembly GCA_000956255.1 of Anopheles punctulatus. Classification (NCBI taxonomy): domain Eukaryota; kingdom Metazoa; phylum Arthropoda; class Insecta; order Diptera; family Culicidae; genus Anopheles; species Anopheles punctulatus. The sequence goes on along the minus strand of JXXA01012232.1, from coordinate 55 downwards.
TACGACATTGAGATATTAACGACATTTCAACTCTGCAGCCTCTCTTTGCCTTTCG
>JXXA01012231.1:0-10349 GCA_000956255.1 Anopheles punctulatus | reverse complement strand
TACACGAGAACAGATGCAGCCGCAGAACTACATCACAATAAATCTCGGCACGGCGGGCCCTCTTCAACACCTTCTCGGTGTTCAACTTGCACCGTCGCCGGTTTTTCGGTAGAACGGATTAAGATCCATTAGCGCGCGGTTAGCTGCAACCACAGCCCAGCCACTTTTCTTGTTCACACTTTCACAACCCGCGCCCTGCACGCGCTTGTTTTAATTTACGCCACCGCTTAAACGGTCGGAACAACGATCGTCATGCCCCTCCCGGCCCTAGCCTCTCCCGGAAAATGATGATTTTTATTTGATGTCGCACTTTTTTCCGCCTTCCAGCGGAGGTGATAAACGTAAATGCCACCCGTTTGGTGTAACGGCGCAGGTCGTCATCGCCGCTGTCGTTTGTCAATTAGCTCAATCGGTTTTCGTCTCGTGTGGGAAAGGGAAAGGGTCCGATGGAAAGGAAAAGAAAGAATCTTCCTCCCCCATCGGGAAAGGCGCAAAGTGAAAGGCGTGATTGGGTGCGATGAAGACAATGATGATGTTTGGTGATGATCAGGTTCGGGTGACACGGTACGCGCACCGCCAGCTACGGTCGGTGGCAACCGCGACGACAACAATCGTGCCCTTTTCGGGGTTGGAAAAACAAACGACAACACGGATGCGACGTCGGGACCGCGCACGGCCCGCAGCATTGGCTGATTAAGGCCGGCTAAAAATAGTGGCACGCGCTTTTGCCTCCCAGCGCCGCTTGACACGTACGTATCGTTGGCACAGCCGGAACGGGGTGGAAAACATGGGCTGTGTGCGTTTTGTTTTTCCGCGTATTTTCCCGATCTTCGAAGCATAAATAATAATGATCTTCCACCGGCAGATGTTGGGTCTGGTGGTAGCGTTTTCAAGCGACTCCTGCAGGCAGGATGATGAAAGCGCTTTCTTTTCGAATTCTTTTGAATGGAGCGAAAGTGGGAATCAGTTTACTGTGAAAAATTAGGATATTTAAGTTAATTTATATTTACTAAAATAGAATTACCACTGTATCTTGTTAAACTGTTTAATTAAATAAGATGCATTAATTTTTGTTAAATTAAACCACATTTTTCAATGACTATTTTGTTGTTTAGTTATGATTTTATTGCTATTACCTTATTTTTTTGTTTTTTGTTTTTCAATGCTCTCCATTAAAAATAAATCTTTTAAGCGATCTGATTTCTTTTTATTACGCTCTTTTCTCTTTCTTTTTTCTTTTATTGCATATTTCGAGGAGAAATTCTTGGGAAAAATGTTAGCTATAATTTTTTTTTATTAAATCCGTGCTGCCGCATATAGACTTTTAACTCCCTCTTGAAAATGATTGACGAGTTTCGAATCGTTTCAGCGGAATTGATGTTATTGCATTAGTTTATGTTTGTATGTTCAAATTTCTCTTATTAAGCTAAATATTCAGGGTAAAATTGAAATGAAAGATGTATGCCAAATTTCACAAAACAAAATTTCGACGTGATCTTTGAATTTATTTGTATGATTATATTTAGTACTGTTTTCAACATTTGTTAAATGGATGTTTAATGCCATTTACAAATCGTTCACAAAAAGATCGCAACGAATCCGGTCACCGATCATTTAAATTTGTGGTCCACGTGTTAACAGATAATTTTCCATTCTTTCCCCCTGCATGGAAAAATCGGAGCAAAATAGTTCCTGCTGCTGTCACCGAAACCGTCATGGAAAACGAAGCCTCTCCTTGAGCAGTATGCGCATGTATATTTTGGGACAGCAAACGATCATAACCATTATCATTAGCAGTGCATCTTCATCACCACCCTCCCAGGATAACCACAAACCCTTCTTCGCGCTCCATTGCCATGTAATTGGGCGCGGTAACAAGCCCATTTCGGGACCGCAATTAACGCAACCGACGACTGCGGCGACGACGATTGCCCGCCGCGGCACGGGTCAATTAAATATGAAATTTATGAACACCGGTCGCGCGGTTTTTCCGGCCGCCGCATTCCACAGGCTCTCCGGGGCTTTGCCTAAAAATAACGATTTCCCATTTTCCACCGAACAGGCCGACCAAAACCGAACACTAATCCAATGACGGCAACCGTGGACCAGGATCGATAATCGGTCGATTTATTCCGACCGCGCCCGGTGTATGCGGTGCGTTTCCTTCCCTGAAATGACACCGGCCATTTTCCAGGGGTCGTTGTCAGCCGCCACCACGCGGAACAACAGATGCCGTGTGGACCGTGGGCGATAAATCGCTCTCGCGTGATGGTGTTTTTCGATTTTTCGGGCCCTTGAATGGGCGCTCGCAAGTTTTTTTTTTTACTTTGGATTTTGTCTGAGCCCCAGTGGATAAAACGCCGAACGATGGCGGTTCGGTATGTGCTCACGTGTGCACTGGACGACGATATCTGCAGAACACTTGGAGGTTGCCAATTTCGATACGGTTCTGCTCCCGCCACTTGCATGTCACCCGGCCGGTTGTTTCGTTTCGAGGCCTGTTTCGGGTTCACGTGCCACACAGGGCGATAAATAAAATCAAGCCCGAGCCCGACTGAAATCAACTCGTAATGTGTCAGATTTAGTATAATTTAGTGTGCGGCCCGGCAACGACTCCGGAGTCTGATGAAACTGAATCTTTTTTCTTTTACTGCGCCAACAAACCATTTTGTTGTGGAGATTGTTTATTGGGTTTAGTTTTTAATTGTTCGACTGTGCCAGTTGGGCTTAGCTGGGTGAGTTTGCTGCAGCTGCAGGATTTTGGCCTACCCGTCGAAACATGTTGGTCATGGGCGTTGGGCTCAAATGGTGCAGATGCGTTGCTGGTGCGATCGGTGAGCGAGCCAACCGTTTGGAATTTGATTGTTCTGTTGTGTGTGCATTACTGGTCCAGTATTGTTGCACAATTTGGTATTCAAGGGAATGTTATGCATATGTTTTTGATTAATCCTTGAACGATATGAACCATTTATTCCCTTTTTTTCAATATGAAATTACCTCTATGATGCCTCTATAAAGAAAAATGTGTTTGGATTTAAAAAAAAGAAAAAATATTTGCAACAGCTTCATCAATGTGAGCATTATTCAATTTGAATTACACAATCAGATACCCAACTGCCCATAACTGTCGCGTTTTAATTCAGGTAATAAGCATAGAAGCATCTAAGCATAGAAAACGTAAAATATTATTCTTTTTAACCCCACATGGGAAAAAATACTCTTTTAGAATGGTAAAATAGAATGAAGTGTATAATGTGTGTTACATAAATTATGTTTAGAATTTCGACATCTCTAGTTTTTTTTCAGTTTATAAATAATAAAAATATACGAATATGCTACTATAACATTTAAATGTTAATTATGAACAGGAAGATAATATAATCATTGCTTTAATATGCAAACATTTGATTTTCTGCCTGGTTTTATTTATCTGGGGACGCAAAATTCAAATATAATCTATTTAATTGGTTTGTTTGTTATAAACTATTTAATCCGTAAATGTTTAGTAGCTGAATTCCATTTAATTTTACGCAAAGTTTAACTCAGCATTCGGTCTAATTGCAACTTTTTCCTTTTTTTGAATTGAAGTTGAATAAATTGTTCGAGATAAATTGTTTTCTTATAAGAAAATCTCAACGAAATTGACGATTCATACTCACGATAGCAACGTAGGCTAATAGTTAAGATCATTTTTTATTTTGATATCGAAAACATTTGAATGAAAATTCATTTCAATCATTTATGTTTATTTTTGCCCAAATTATGTATTTTAAAATGCTTTCGATTTTGAAAAGAACAAAGTAACGAGCATTTCTGTAGATGGCAAAATTTAAATAAAATGCAACACATCCTGCCCACTTACAAGCCAATTCATTATCGTAATACCTAAACCCATTGCCACGGATGACGGTGGCAAAAGTGGTTGCGTGCTGCCGCGAAATTAGCATAATTTTAACTTGTTAGCTCATTGTCGAATCTCTCGCATACCATGGCCCGATCACACGTTCCCACATCCTGCGAGCGAACGCATCCTACAAATGGAGGGAAGAAACCGCGCATGAAAAATGCACCACACATTCGCGGACTTGTTAATGTTTGTTTTCTTCCTTGTGGAATTTCTCTCTCTCGCTCTCGCTCTACAAGTGCATCATAATACCGCATGGACATACGCATGGACACTTATGCACGCCGGGTTGGCGATTTTTAATAAATATCCATTTATAAAATTTAATTGATTCGTGTAAATTATACACGAATTTTGACATTCCGCGCGGCCATTGTGATCTGTGTTTTCGGGGCGTCGATCCTCGTTTGCGTTGGGCGAACAAAGGGTGAAACCAGCGGGCGAGAGTAATGAAGCAACTGACAGGAGTATTTATCACATGGTTGGCATTTTTTATATCTTCTCTCGCATCCTTCGTTGCTCTTGCCTTCCGCTTAATCTTAAGCGGCGCAGGCAGGCGCACAGAAGGACAGGTTTTCGCGCAGTTGACCAAGGTGGCCGCGTCCCCGAAAGAGGGGTCTCGCTTCCTCTGGTTCGTATCACCCCGCGAAACATCCGACGAACCCCTCCTGGCTGACCTTAACGAAATTTTCTTTTCTCTTCTTTTAGTACACGGGAAGATATACGGGAAAAATAAAAGGAAGAGCGATAAGATTGAGTGAGTGTGACGCAATTTATTTCACATTATCCTTAATCCTGGCGATGCAACCGAGGATGCGCCCGGTTGAAGCGCACGTAGCGAGCAGAACAGAACATCACCGCATCGTAATGCGGTGTCCGCAATCGTAATCGGTGGTGTGTGCTGGCTTTGAGTTGCCAAACTGGGGTTGGCCCACGGGCTAGGGGGAAAGCCGCCGGCCAAAAACCTGATCCCCGCACCGTTCGGCCGTCCGTTTCAGCGTGCCGGAGCCGGATTCTCATGGTCGGTTGGTGCGTGCGTACATATATTAAGGACCTGCTTTTCGATGTCCACTTTATTTTTATTTTCTGTTAACTCAACGGCATAACGGCCTGCCCTTCATTTTATTGCCCAACGAGAAACGATGAACCAACATCGAAACCTGCCTCAGGAAGGCACAGAAAGCGCACTTTTGGTCAAAAGAACCTGCTTTGATGCTTCTCTTCCCTTCGAGAACAGTACGGACGGGAAGGGAACGGTGGCAGAAGTTGCGTTTCGTTTACTGTTTGCTACGAATTAAATCGAAACCAATTCAAGTTTCCAAGACGCTCCTGCGTACCACCTCGGTGTCATCTAACGAAAATTTATTTTTAATATTTATTAATGGTGTTATAATGACGCCCGTTTGCTCACCCGGTTGTAAGCCCCGGTGCAACTCGGACCCCTTTTATGCCTCGCGCAAACACTTTCTTCTTCGCGCGCCCGGCACGGTTGACAACAGCGCACGCAACGGGAAATGATCGTTTTTCGATTGTGTGATTGAATTTATGAGAAGTGGCCCTTCGTCGTTCTTCGCCATCAAAAGAATACATTACGCCGCTGGAAAGTGTTTTTCTCAAAGCTGATGCTGCTGCTACTGCCGCTTTTCGGTACCGGTTTTTTAGCTTTCTTTTGATTCTGGAAGTCTTCCTTCTAGGTTTGTTTACGCTGCGACGCGTAATGTTTGGCTGTTTGGCGTTTGGAAACGCCAAATAAAGATATAATAATTATTAATCGTACCCCGGGGTTGGCTGTGTGTGAAGCGTTTTCTCTATTTTTCGTGTTGAAAATGTGGTAGGACAATGCAGCGGCTGGTTCTCAACGATGAGTTGGCTTTGAGAAAAGGATGTTTAGGAAGATTATTGTTTTCTAGTCAAAAAAAATAATAAAATTCCAATATGGCTATTCACATAATAATTTCAATCTATAGGGAAAATAATTTCTAACAAAACAAAATGCAATAAAAACTTTAACGCAAATTGAAACAATTGTCTCAAATGAAGGTTAGTTGCATGGTAAAAATATGATAAGAAAAAACATGAAATGCCTAAGTATCAATTAAATAATTTTATTTACATATTATCTTACAAATCATACTTGAACTTCGTGTGCAACTTGACGGACAAAGGTACCTAATAGGTTTTGCTTTGCAAACATTATGTTGATGTTTTACATTGTTTAGTTTCTGCAAATTAATTCCTGCAAAATTCTATTAACCATTACTTGAAAATGACAGATTTCGATAGAGTTAAAGTTGGAATATTTTGCTTGGTAAGTTAAAATTGATTTTGTAAATGAACGTTCGTGTTTAAGTATTAGATTTATTTGTGTCTTATTATTGTGTTGTTGTGTTGCATTTTTGTGACATTTTATGATTTAAATGTCTGCAAACATTATAATCTTTAAAATTATATAAATTCTGGAAAATTTCAAAGATTTCAAAAATCTTCACAGAAATTTCTGAAACTTTTACTTGTTACGAAGAATATACCAACGATATAGACATTTGTGAGGAACCATCACTTGATGCCATGATTAGTTCAAGAGAAAATGATGGATAATTCGTCGAATTCGTTGATGTGCCGACCAAATTTTGATATGAAATGTAAGGCAAGACATTGTTCAGCAATAATTTGAGTAAACAATCATTTTCGTTACGCAAAACGCACCGGACCCGTTACAGAAAACACTTTTAAACGTCTCGTAGCGTGACCGACACCTCATCAATCTTCATTCCAAAACGCTCGCATCATCTTCCGCGCACTCCGTCAAACTCAAGCCACAAGCCAGGATGCGGAAAATGGTTAATTCCTTGCGGGTGAATTCGAAAGCCACTGGTCTGGGCGCGCGCTACAAAAAAAAGGAACGTATGTACACACCTTGCACCGGAACGGAAATTTAAAAGGCGGGAAGTTCGTCGTCGAGCTGGTGTGCGCATAAGAAGGTGAATGCGGCTGAAATCACGGAAAAGGAGGAAGCACACCAGACTGATTTTTTTTTAAACGGTCCAAATTTCTGGCCCGCATTTGCACACATGTCCCGTGGTGGTGGAGGTTGTGGCGCGTGCTACCGATTTTATGCCAGCGCACACCTTCATCAAAATCTCGCCGAAAATGGTACGGGAGGATGGCTTTTGTTGCTGGCAAAAGTGAGCGAGTGTTCGCTCTGCCCGTGGGTTGGGCCGGGAGTAAAGGTAAACGGTTTGGCAAAAAAAACCAACAATGTGCAGAGAAGGGAAATCAGTACCTTTGGTTGCACACACAAAAGGACCCTATCGAATCCTTGTGCACCGTTGGCGTGTGTGTGTGTGTGTGTGTAAGCGCAGCCGCAGCTGTCCAAACTGATCCTCGAAACGATCCCTTCGACTGCATCGGTGCGGTGGTGTTGCAGCAGTTTGTCTGCACCAGTCTCGTGCGAGAATGTGTGCGCTAACGAAGCTCGATCACGCCCGCCAGCTATTGTTTCTGTACCGAAACACCGGCGCGAGAACCCCTGCGCGGGCGAGAGAGTTTTTAAGAGTGTGTAGAAGCACAGCCATGTACTGCACGTTGGCAGGTTGGCTTCTGAATGCCTTCCGAAATGTGCCTTTCCCGCAACAGGATCCGCACACCGGACCCCGAACAAAAGGTCTCCCCGGCAGGAGTGTGGCATTGTTCGTTGAAGGAGAAGCAGCGGGCAAACGGACGGACCGAACCGGTGGCAGACAGAACCCGCGTTCGTCGTGCCATATGTGATGCAACGTCGTCGATCCTTGCCCCAGGATCTCGCGCTAAATTAACATTGTTGAAGCGCTTTGTAAAGGAAAAACACGGAAAACAGAAAACAAACCGGGCAATGCTAAATTAGAAGCCTGTCACGAAGTGACTTAACCGGCATAAAGCATCCCGCTCCGGCGAACTTCAAGCAGGAAGTCTGCAAAACTGGACCGGAATGCGATCAATATCAGTGACTTATGATTTTTTCGCTTTCATCTCGCTTCTCGTTTTGCGTTCCGGTTGCGAAGAGCACTCGTCAGGATCAATTATCCTGTACCGATGGGGTTGAGCTGGTTCAACCTGCGGGTACTGTCGTTGTACAAAACACACACTGGATGGACCCTACTGCCGTCGACACCCGTCGGCGTCTGGGCTTTTTTCGGGGTACCGCGGTCTCGCTTCCGGTTTGAACGGCGAAGGTAATAATTAATGCAAGACCCAGTTGCATTCACTGGAAGGGCGGAGAGTTAAATTAGTAATTAAACTTCCGGTTTTGCGCGAACAAAGCGCGATCGGATTGAGTTTCAACTCGCATATTTGCATCGCCGAAACACACGGGGTGTGTTCGCTCACCTGCGTCATGACCGTGCACGGGCTGTACCTGACCCGGATCGGGCTCTGAACCCGGCCCAGGCAAAGCTGTTCCAATATTGAACTTGCTTTTATTTGTCCACCGAAACAGCCCTTTTTTTTGGTTGCCACATGTGGCAGGGTGTTTGATGCAACTGCGCATTGCTGCAATGTTTGCGGAATGCAAGAGCATATGTTCATGGTTATTTGAAGCCTTTTATCAGTCTCAGTCAGACGGAAGTTTTACATGGCTTCGTTTTGTTGTGAGCTATTAATGTGTTTATTTGATTAAAGTTTAATTGATTGTTATTATATTATTTTTAATTAACCATTTAATTCAATTCACAATTCGATTTACGTTTTTACGGATTGAAATGGCTTACCACACAACATATTTCGAAATATTACGCACATTATGTACCTGTAACAGATTTTAACAGATTATGTGGTTTGAAAATCCAAATAAGAACATTTTTGAAAGCACACCCTGGAGAAATTCATGATTTGAAATTCAAAATCATCCTTTTATGCTAAATTAATACTAAACATTAAAGCTTAAAGAAAAAGATATCTTAAGACTTGAGACAACTATCTTACTTACTGACAGAATGATTTTTATCGAGTAAAATTAACATATAAACGATATGCTATTACGTATGGGTTCTACATGGTTCCAGTAGTAATTGGAATTACGACTGATTTTGAACTTATTACTTATTAAGGGAATTATGTATTTATTCATGCTATAAATTGTGTAGAGCAAAAATTTAAATATTTGCATATTTTAAGTAAATTTTGAATGCGTTGAAATATTCCCAATTTTAAGTGTGGTCGTTCTTTCTGCGGATTACAGCAGTACTTGAATTTAACTGAATTTTACCGGTACCTATTATTTTGGGTGTGTATTTCTTTGCTAAAATCCTTGAATTAGGAGGTGTATGTTATTTGAACTATTTGTTCCAAATCATCCAGGATTATTATGTACCATACAATTGTTTATATTTGATCAATTATTAGTTTGATGAAAATCGCTGAAATTTATGTGTCTCCAAACATATCTACACTGTTACGGTACTAATGCCCGGTGCAGTACTCAATGATGGAGAAAAATGACAATCCATTTTCGTCCCGAACCAACCATATTCATCGCTCAAAATTTTCCCACAAATAATTGAACCCAATATCTCACTGAGCGCTGCTGCTGCCGACGTTCCCAGCAACAAACCATTGCCCGCAATCTAAACAGACATTTGTCTGATCAAATTAAAATAAATTAACAAAACCACCCGAACCGTGGTGTCGGAGCATGAAACAGAGGAAAAATTAATTTTCACCTCGTTTTCACCAGTGCGATTGAGAACCGAGGCGAGAACCAACAGCAGTGAGACCAGAAAAAAAATGTAACGATCCAACGCGAAAGCGTAGGTGTAAATTAGCCTCCACTATCGTAAACATTTATCACCGCCCCGGGGTCGGGTCGTTGGAGGTGGAGGTTGGAATCTTCCTTAAGCCTCCAGCGCCTTAACGAAACCTGGGCCCGCTGGGCGTCCAGAAGCGCCAGACGAGCGTACCAAAGCGTCCCCGGGAAAGTGATGTTTGTTTATAACCTTTTAATACGATCAGATTATGAAGGCCCCCTTCGTGGTGCTTTGCGCCGCGTGACGAGCCGGTCACAAGCGGGGTTCGTCCATATTTTAGGGTTCCCGCTTTCGACGACTTCCCCGACGACAAAATTCTCCCACTAGCACGGCGCGATCGCGTTCGAACCATTTTTCACCGCACCGTTTTGCCCTGCCGGCGCTGTCAGGGTGTCTTTTCGGAGTGATGCGTGAAGATGCTTTCCCGAAAAAATCGCGTCACGCGTACGGCCGCACCGAGTGGGACGCTGTCAAGCGTACGTCAGCGCGTGTAAGCTGTACATGGATATTTCCATCGAGGGGACGCAGCGTTCCGGTTCCCTCTTTGGTGTGTTTTGAGTGTTTTATTTATTTTTATATCACTCGATCACCCGGGTGACGATCGATCTTCCTCTCGAATTACTTTATGAGCCGTGTTTGGGACGTGAAGGGAAGCATATTCCTGG
>JXXA01012228.1:0-27235 GCA_000956255.1 Anopheles punctulatus | reverse complement strand
CTTGATTGCGTGTAGCGTTAAGACGATCTTGAGATAGACGAATGTTTTGTCGAAGAGTGTGCTACCCGCGCAACTTCCCGGATGTTGGTTAGGAGCTATTCACCGTGGGTTAGTTATCTTGCGATTGGATCATAGTGCGTTCTGGCGTGGATCTTCTAGCAGCGACTTCCTTCCACTATGCCACGTTGCCGTGCTTTCCCTTGCGCATGGATTGGTGTTGCTAACTTTCTCTCTGTCTTGCATCGGTCAGCACCCATACGAACAGGGAACGCTCTATCACTCGGACACAAATATTGACCAATGTGCTGAAGCGGAAGCACCTATTCAATGCAACTAAGTCACGCACCTGTAAGCCATCCGCCAGACGCCATTACATTGATCTTCACCATTACAATCTTTGAGGAAAAATCCGCTCAATGCTTAGTCCTCTCAAGCACGTCCCGCCGAAAATCCACCATCGATGATAGAGCAGCGTCCACAGCGCACTGCAACCTGTCCATGCAAGTCGTGCACGGGCGTGCGTTGCAAGCATCGCTTATCTCGCCTGCTGCACAAATTCGGACCAATCTTGGTACGCCACAGGCACCGCGTTCGCTGGAATGGACGGACGGAATGGATGGAGTTGTTGATTTATGATGGTCCAGGCGGCACACACCGCAAAGCTGCAAACAGAGCGAACTGTCATCCGCCCAGTTGCCACTGCTTACCAATCTGATAACATCCGCATCTTCACCACCACCACCACCACCACCACTAGGTGTTCCTCTAGGTGTTGGTGAACGACGCTGGTCTGGGATCTGGTTCAGATTGCTCTCGACAATGTATTGAAAGATCGTGCTATAAAAGCGCACCGGGGCGGGCAGATTGACTTTCTTTACAGTGCAGTGGCTGTCGGTTGGTGCACGTGGAGTGTATTACCTGTGGTGGTCAGTTTGTGGAACGCAAAGGAGCAAAGCAGTAACGAATTAACGCGCCAATCCTGGTCTTTCCCTCGGGACATTCGGCAACAAACAGCAATTGCGGTGCGTTACGCGATTACGTGCGGCTCGTGAGATGGTGACACCTGGGACTAAAACCGTGCACGAAACATCCTTCTGTGGCATCCGTAATCGAAGGGTGCGGATTGCGTTCGTGGTGCGTGTGTTGTTTGTGCTGTGTTTGGGTTCGTTGCACGTACTAAACCTTGCCCTAGCGCCGACGGAGCTCGACCGAAACGATCATGGCGTTCGATCAGCGGCTGGCGGTGCACGACGGCTGCTAGCGATTCCTCAGAGTGAGGTGGAGCTGTTGGATCTACTCAACGGAACCCTGCCACCGGAGCTGGGCAGCAGCACCGTCACCACCAGCTCACCGGTGGACAACGGCACCGAACCGACGACCACCGAGCGCAACTGTACGCCGGCCGCCATCTTTGAGTTTCCGTCCGATGGGTTTACGCGCGAGGACCGTCGGCACGGTTGGATACTGGTGCATGTGGTCATCGCCTGCTACTGCTTCTGGTTGCTTGCCATCGTGTGCGATGACTACTTCGTTCCCGCGATCGAGCTGATGTGTAAAAGTAAAGAGTGCTGTGCATTTACCTAACGCGCTAGGCGATGATATGCTAGGCTTGATCGCTTTCTCTGTATCTATCGTCCACTATCTTAGAGCTGCAGGTAAAGGAAGATGTTGCTGGTGCCACGTTTATGGCGGCGGCTTCCTCCAGCCCGGAGCTGTTCATCAACTGCGTGGGTACGTTCGTGACGAAGGGTGACCTTGGTGTTGGTGCCGTCGTTGGTTCGGCCGTGTTCAACATTCTGGCCGTACCGGCCGTCTGTGGCCTGTTAGGAGGACAGGTAGCTATACTTTCACGCCACCGCAAAGGACAGATATCGTTTAAAGCCCTTTCTGTGTGCTTCCCCCGATGCATGGGTGCAGGTCGTGCAGCTAAGATGGTGGCCCGTAACGCGAGATTCCATGATGTATGGGATGGCGGTGATAGGGCTGATAGCGGTCCTGTACGACGATCGCGTGATGTGGTACGAGGCTACCGTGCTGGTTTCCGCTTACGTGCTGTACATTACAGGTAAGTTTAGCCGATGTGATGTGATGCTTCTGAACGTTAGTTGACCTTCTCTACAACGCTCGTAACGCACGATGCAATCTTGTGGTGATAATAATAATGTTGTAGGTTGTTGCAGATTGGTGATAACGTTTTACTTATCGCATTGCTTCCGAACACCTCGCCCCTTTATATACCTTGCAAATAGATACAAGTTGTCAAATAAATTCCATTTTGGAATATCATATTCCAAAGCTCAATGCCCCTAGGGTTGCAAATTGCACGCTGCGCCTTTGTGTGAGTGTGTGTGTGTGTGCGCACTCTTTTAAAGCTGCTGTTTGCTTTACAACTGCAATTGTCATTCCCGCGTAATGTAGGTTGCGCGGCAACATGCGAACATTACCCCGACTGCACTCACTCACCGTCATCCGATAAGACACACCAAACCGTCATATATATTGTGCCGCGTGCCGCGCACAGACAAGCGCAACAATGTAAGCCAACAAAACGAAGATGGATGGGTGCTTGCAGGGTGCTAGGATAAATATCCTAATCTACGCGCGGAGAGTTGAAACGGCACTGAACTTGACACAAGCCGAAATATTTGTCTTAGCCGAAATCTTCCCCCGGCGAGCTTCCTTGCTACGCCGACGAGCTTGCTGAATTACATACATACGACTGCTTCAGCGCTATTCTAAGTGACACGAAGACGTCACGAAGTGACGGAAGATTCCCAAACGCCCACAAGGCTGCGTCATTAGGGGGCGTTGATGTGATAAACTTCTATCATGTTTAAATATTGATGCATCAGTGACGACGTGCGATTGACCGTACCAATAGTGCATAAGATTAGGCATGGAAGAAGGATGTTTGAAAGAATCCATCCATACAAAGGAATCAACTGTTATTGTGGTGCAAACAACACAGATTAGAACAACGGAGTATGTCACTACTGTGATCCATTGTAAACGCTTGTCGGGAAGTTTCAATCTATGGTTTTTACGCAATTCAATATCATCAAACCAGAAAGGGTGCGCTAATTTTTCAATTCGTTGATCGAAATACGAAACGTTATCAACATCGGTAACAATTTCCATTGACGTAGCATGATTGCGCTGAAATGGATATTGTGACCACGGAAATGTGATAGAAACGTATGTTTTTTTTTTTATTTTTTTAAACGAATTATTGGAATTTCGATACATTATTACCTATTTTATTATATTATTTAATTTGATTAGATCCGTAAAGGATATTTTTAGATGGCAGAACTGAAACAACAAAGTTTCCATTGTGAATACCTCAATAACTCACAGTTTATATTGAGTTGTAAAAAATCTATGAGGCCTCTCAAGAATCATAGTTTCCGGTCGTAGTATTCGTCCCACAGGATGATCATCGTTCATCGAAGAAGCTATGCAGTTGATCAACTAAACTATCTCTCTTTCTCTCTATCTCTCACACGCACACACACTCTCTCTTTTTTCTCTTTATCACAGCAATGTACTGCAACGATACGATCAATCGCTTTATGTCGACAACCTTCCGCCGTAAGTCGTACATCCGACCGTACACGGAAGTGACGGAAATCTCGCCCCTGCTGTCGAACGGAGCGAACGGAAAGTCGGCTGCAGCCGCTGGTACCAAGAACGGTACCAATGCCTGCGACAGTGACGCTAGTGACGATAGCTTCGAGGAGTACGGTAAGTAATGGATACGGGCTCTCCTCGTCTTGGAACTCACGACTCCTCAAGAACTTTCACCCGAATAAAAGTTCGCCTGTTACTTTCGATGTTTTCGCGCCCTTCAGAGCTGGCAACATCGCCCTGGAATCACCGGGAGGATAGCCTGCTGCCATTCGTGTGCCGTTGGCCGATCACGTTCGTGCTGTGGGCAACCATCCCCGACTGTCGGCGCTATCCCCGGTTACGTCTGTTGACGTTCTTCGCTTGCATCTTCTGGATCGGCATCACGTCCTACTTTGTTGCATTTCTCATCACCGTTGTCGGTAAGTGGCTTGAGGTGGCGAACACAGCGAGACGACGAACAAGATTCTGAAGTATCGTTCTTACCGTGCGTTCGTTGCAGGTGACACGATCGACATCCCGGACTCGGTGATGGGACTGACGTTCTTGGCAGCGGGTACCAGCGTACCGGAGGCAGTTTCCAGTATCATCGTCACCAATCAGGGACACGGCGAGATGGGCATCAGCAATTCGATCGGTTCGAACACGTTCGACATTCTGCTGTGCTTGGGTTTACCGTGGCTGATCAAGGCACTCGCCTTTCCAGCCGTGCCTGGTGAGCGGTGGGTCGCTCTGAATTCGTCCGGGCTGACGTACTCCGCCATCTCGCTACTGTCGACGCTGTGTGGATTGTACTTGGCGTTCTGGTTCAATCGCTTCAAGCTGGACTGGAAGGTTGGCTTGACCTGTTTGTCAATGTACATTGGCTTCCTGACCGTATCCAGTCTGATCGAGCTGAACGTATTCTTCCCAGTGAATTTGCCCACTTGTCCTCACTGACAACAGTTGACCAGATCTTCGTTTATGACTAGCGCTAAGTCCAATTACCATCTGTTAGTGTGTTAGCGCGGGTAGCTTTAATTACCCGGACTAGTTTATAAAGCGTGATTTTAAGAACAAACCGATATCCTGCACTAGAGCTTGTTGTGCACGAAAAAAAGTGATGACAGCAGAGAATAAAGCGATAAGTTATCCTACAGCTTTAGTGGACTTTTTCATGCTTGCTAGCTACGCTCACAAAATATCTAATATTTCTTACATTCCGCAAACACCCACGGGGGGTGGTTTGCGAACGTCATCGGGCCGGCTGACGTCCTGATGGATGACGCAGGACCACAAATTGATGTGTGAATAGGTGACCGCCCTCACACCCCGAAGACCCCGTAATTGAGCTCAATCAACTGTCCAGGTGGCTCGGACCTGATCGCTAAGCATCGGGTTTCCGCATCAGCTCTAGATAAACCAATTATTTTCCGATCGGATATCGTTTCTTTCGTTACCCGTGTTTCGAACACGGTCCGGAATTAATTGAAGTGAAAGATAACGATGCGAAATTCATGTTACCCGAGAGAAAATGACTGATGATGACTAAGAAAAGGTGTCCCGCTGTTGTACATAACAGTGCAGCCCGGGGGGGGCGGAGGGAGCGTGGGATTCGCTTCAGCGGTGGAATAAAATGAAAATAAACAACATGGACAAGTGCGTCACGGCGTATCAGCAAAACGTCGTCATACAGTTTTTGAATTAAACTTCCCAGCGACAGGTTTTGCAGAGCATTGCGTAATTTTGAGATCAGATTTTCAAGGTGATAAGCAATCGGATGATATGTCGGTGCGAATCATAGCTATAGTTTGAGTTGACCTTTTCCTCACGAACAGCAGTTCAGTGTGGCGTAATACACAAAAGTTTTACACTCGTGTCGCCACTTGAAAGAGCCGTGATTTTTTTACGACCTGCTATCGAATGAGGGCAATAAATCCTAACCGTACATAATAAACCTGTCACTTCACTTGGTGCTTCCTGAGGATGGGGGAGCAAATTTTTGGCCATGGCTGTACCGCAACCGGTGGGAACTGGATGCATTTTATAGATTTATAGCTCTTTACCGAAGGGATAACGATAATTATCAACCTTCAATGGTGCGACAAATGTGGTCTCTTAAAGTGGACCCCCGGTTGGACAGCTGTGCTGACCCAAGCGGCGTTCAGAGGTTGAATGTCCTTATACGATGCGTAATAGAAAACGTGTTTTGAAGTAAAGATAATGAAATGATACAGCTAACGAAAGCGAGCACGTTATGACTGGTGAGTATATAGAACATTACCCTAATCTCTATTCCACTTCAGTGACTGGCACACAAAACTTGATCGAATCTATGAATGGATTAACGATCTTCCACCTTTTGATTGGTATCTGATAAGCTGACCGAAGGGGCCACCATTATCACAGCAGCCACCAACACAGAGCGGTGCGTAACGTCATAATCACTCGTGTGCGTATTAGAACCGGTCAAAACGTCAGAAGTGAGTGCAGTGAAACAAATTAGAATTGGCCTAACCGAGGAGATATCTGAAACGATAATACAAATCGGCCTTAAGTCACCGTGCTTGATAAGAACGTACACAGTTGACACTAATCGATGTCTTGTGGCTCGCAGTAGGGATGGTAGCAAAAGTCGGCCCTCGTCTTTAAGACACGGCTCAGAAACGCGTTGGGCAACGGCTCGGTCAGACCGTTGTTTGCTACCAGCAGCAACAGGATCTAGCAGGACTGTGCAGGTGGTGGTGGTTTGCTTCTAAGGAAACTCAGATTTTTTCGCTACGATTGGATTAGAAGCGACCAACGTGGCCAGCAAGTGGACGTAGATCTCTGACAAGTTCGTGCCGTGTTTTGCTGTCCATTACGCGTTTCTTCCGAAAAAGAAATACAAAAAGTGCCAAGGAAGATGTAAAGTGATCACCTCGAATCCCGCGTATATTCTAGTGTATACACGCAAGCAAAAGGTTATTCGACGTAAATGTGTGTGAATGTGTGAATTTTGATCGTCTATTAGCAGTGCAAGCGAATCGTAAAGAATCTTTTACGAGCGCTTGAGTGTGCGTGCGGCGTATGCTGACAGCGGATCGTGTCGAACACGTTAGCTACTGTTCTGTTGTGGCACTTGAGTGCACCGTTTAGTGTGCTGTTTTGTATTGATAGTGTGCGATCGTCGCCCCGCAGCGTACTACCACAATGACACCTGCGTTAAGCCGTCTGCGGACGGTGAGTGCGGTTGTGCTTCTAATTCCGATGGCATGGTCTATGGTGGTGATAGATAGCAATGTACACGATGTCGACAGACTTGGTAGGTACACAGTTGAAGATTGGAAGAAAAAAAAAATGCACACTAATAGTAACATCCACTTTTTCAGTGGGACTCGAAATAAAATATTGTAGACTGTTAATCCTCTGCTTTGGAGGCATATTGAAAATGTCGATGAGTTGAAGAGTTTTATCTATGTAAAAATTAAGCTCGGTTTGGTTGAGCGAAACCGTGTTGTTATTGTTGAGTGAATCGTGTTGTTTTTGTCATGTATTTTGACAGAGCGTAAATTGTCTACATTTTATCATTTTTTTTTTTGGTTTTTAATACTCAATCTGATCTGCATTTTTGCTCTTGCATACTAGTTATTTCCACCGATGGCACACCGACCGAGGCACATTTGTACTCACTGCCCGATAACACTACCGTGTCCGCTCCAATACACCTAACGCTCGATGAAAGGATAGAGCTGGAGAAACTCACCTGGCACTGGTATCCCTGGCGGCGGATCAACTACGAAATGCAGCCCGATGGGAAAAAGGTCGAACTGTTCTGCGACGGTGGTTCCTCGATGGACGACCTGCCGGATGACATATTTACACGTAAGTCAATCATGTTCACATCGTCATCCCTAAAGTACTGTAATCGATTGTCTCGTCACAGAGGAGCAACGGATGCAGGGCGCAATTGTGCTGCACTTTGTCGGTGCAATCTACTTCTTCACCATGGTTGCCTACATCTGCAGTGAGTTTTTCCTGCCCTCGGTCGAATGTATTTGCGAGGATCTGAGTTTAACACAGGTAAGTGCGATGCGCAATATGCATGCATCAGCGCTGGAGATTGGTTGGAGGTAAAGTCGGTGCCGGTGCAAAAATATGTATCTGCGCTGGCAGCGTTGGTGGAATTGGGAGAACGTTTAATATCCGTCAGGGGATCAGTGGGCAGTCCGATAACTAATCCGCCTGGTGTGATAACGCCTGCGCTGATACTGCTGCCTGAACCTTGTCATGGTAAATGACAAATTTTGCGCCTACCCCAAATTAGCTTGCGCGTAAGGATCGCAATAAACACATTTTTGAAGAACAAAAAAAAACAACCACAATACCAGTGTCCACCACACAGACACCCTTATAATGACAGGCCGTTTTTCATCATGCACCGAAACCGCTATGTCTTAGTGCCGCAACAGATAGATAGTGATTGATAAGATTGAGCATGTTTTGGATAAACACACTGCAGTAAGCTTAGCGTTATGTTCGATGAAGATAATCTATTACGTTACAGAATTTAATTTGCACGTTTCCTTTTCTCACTATTAGCACTTTAGGAGACCATCGGGTCTACGCTTTGAGACTCGTAGAGCAGCCACCCTCAGTAAAGGTCTTTGGCGAAACCAACACGAAGGAATATAAATTTATGTCATACTTCAGACCATTTTGATTTGTGATTTGCTTGAATAGGCCAATACAATTCCCAATTTGGATTGCCTGCAATAAAGCCTTGTCAGATTAATCTTTCACCACACCTTCCATAACGGTGGCGGTCTTTTTTTGGTGGCTTTTTGCTAATCGCGATAGCTTTATCGTACCATTGCCACCCTGGCATGATTGAGTGATTTACTAGCCCCAGGTCCAGCCCCAAACTCCTGTCCTTAACCTAGCGCACGTGCCCTATCAATCATGTTCGAATATCACACTGCGGCGTACACGAATATGATCCGGTTATAGTTACCGCAGTGTGGATTTTTTTTATGCGGGTATCGTCGTTCCTGTTGTTTGGAGATTAGGAGGCACTCTTCGGTAAAAACAGTCGCCATGAACCTTTGACACGTGAATGGTTTCGTTTCAGGATGTTGCTGCCGCTACTTTCATGGCTGTTGCATCGACAATGCCGGAGTTCTTTACCAACACCATCAGCACGTTTATCGCTGACTCCGACATGGGGCTGGGTACGGTGATGGGTTCGCTGCTCTTCAACACGCTCGGTGTGGCGGGTCTGGCTGGTTTGGCGACTAAAGCGGTAATGTTTTGCTTGCTTGCAATTGCGATGTACTTGAGAGGCAGATTTATAAATCTTTACGCTGGATTGATCTCAATAACGAATGATGTTGTAGCACTAATGCTCGCTTCCGTTCCGCCAACAGCCGGTCCAGCTCGATTGGTGGCCGCTGACACGTGACTCGATCGTTTTCTCCATACACATCGCACTGCTGATCGGATTCGCTTGGGACGGCCGAATCTACTGGTACGAGGCGATGGTATTTTTCATACTGTTCTTCGTCTACTTCTTCCTGATGTTCCAAAACAAGCGGCTCATGAAGTTCGCCAAAAAGTACATCGAGGTGAAGTGGAATCTGTGCGCACGCGTCATCCGTAACATTGAGGAGGACGAGCGTATTGCGGCTGAAGCGCAAGCCCAGCAAGAAATCGCAACCATACCGAATCTGGCAAGGAAAACCCTAGACAAACCGCAGTTCCGTGCGTCCACGGCTTCAATACTGTCGGAGCAGATGGCCGAGACGAAAATGAAGATGGGTGAATTGCAGCGTAAGTAAATCGGAAACGTAGGATTCGTATCGTCCAATCGAGCAACCACCATATCAATCTCTTTCGGCACTGTCGTTTGCAGTAACCGCCCGACACGTGGTGGAAGATCCCGGCGAGTATCCGGATATGACGCTGTGGAAGATTTCGTCAGAAACCTGGTACCGGGCGATATGGTGGTGGTACAGCTGGCCTCTACGATTCATCACGTACTTCACCATTCCATCGCCGGCCACAAGGCGTCGCTTGTATCCGCTCGCGTTTATCATGTGCATCGTTTATCTGGCCGGCTGTGCTTTCATGATCTTCTGGCTGCTGTCGATCATCGGCTACACCTTTGACATCCCGGAGTCGGTGATGGGTCTAACGTTTCTCGCCTTTGGCGGCTGCATGCCGGAAGCCGTTTCGGCTGTTCTTGTCATCCGTTCCGGAAGCGGTGCGATGGGTGTGTCGAACGCGATGGGTGCCAACTCGCTCGCTATCCTGTTCTCGCTCGGTTTGCCGTGGTTCATTCGCACACTTGCCGACGGTGGCAGTGGAGTGAACGCATATCTCGTAATTTCATCATACGGCATGCAATACTCGATCATTATGCTGCTCGGTGCGGTCGCCTGGCTGTACGTGGTGATCTACGTCGCGATGTACAAGCTGCGCAAGACTGTCGGTGGAGTTCTGTTCATCGGGTACGGCATCATCGTGGCATTCATGATCCTCAACGAGCTGGATGTCATCATTCCATCTGGCCAGGAGTGCTGATGTTCATGGGAACCGTTTTAGGGACTCCCATCTCTTCCGCACCGGCATATACTCCCTGTAGAGAAATAGTCTTCGGTGATGGTCTCTACTCTCAGGCGGGGTGCCTTTCCTAATGGAATGCTCTTCCGTCCCCAGCAAAACAAAATGCTCAGTGTGTCCAGGTTTTGACTAGTAATAAGAATCCTTACAACAACAAAAAAACCCGAATTTGTTTAGTTTTACTAGTTGCCCAAGCTAACTCTGTCTAGCATCATCCGGAACAAACGGCTATTAGTAGTAGCATTAGTTAAGTGTAGAAAACTTTGTTTGTGAAAACAAAAGCTGCTAGCGCCCGTCACAACTATAAACGCGCCTTCGATGTCACTGCTTTTAGAATCCGTCTGTTTCAAAGTGTTTGTAGTAGTTTGTGATACCCACGAATTTGACCTACGGATATATTTCGGGACCATTTACCACAAAGTATACCCCAGCTACCTTCTACTAGTTGTATAAAAACTACTCTGACTACGCCATCGAGTTGTGTGCGCGATTATTCGTTTTCGTTTTGTATTTGCTATGTCGTCTAACGAATAGATAATCATTTCATAGTCGCGCTTTGATTATTAAGTTTGATCTACATCACAAACCGATGGGATGGACGGAAGGATGCAGTGCGCGAAATTTTTGGTGGGACACACAAATGGAAAGCAAAGCTCTCCACCGTACCATAACGTTCTGATGGTAACGAAACACAAAGTAAAATAAAATACTCGTTAGCGTTTAGCTACAGCACCAACCAAAACTGACAGCTGACCATTTAGAGGATAAACTTGACATCCGAACTTAGAATATTGCATTGAAAATTTTTACATTTCTTACAGTTTCCTATGTAAGTAAAATACAAAGCGAGAGTGAAAATATTACACCGATATTTATATATTTCATCTGCGTGTTTATATACGCCTTAATGAATTGGAGGGCACAGTAGGAGTTTATTGGAAAACTGGAGGCACGGTATTTGTCACCTACCGAGGCACGTCCGCAAGCTATGGGCTCTAAATATTCATAAAAAAATCCTGACTAAACCTATCGTTGTGGGATTGTTAATGGTAAAGCGTTAATGTTGTTGCATCCTGATAAGCAAGTCAGACATCACTCACCATTTCGGTGTGTTCGGTACACACGCAGGTAGTCTCGTGATTTTCATTGCCAATGTTATCTGGAGCTTACTAC
Organism: Anopheles punctulatus; assembly: GCA_000956255.1. NCBI lineage: Eukaryota > Metazoa > Arthropoda > Insecta > Diptera > Culicidae > Anopheles > Anopheles punctulatus. The sequence goes on along the minus strand of JXXA01012228.1, from coordinate 15,856 downwards.
TGACCACTTATCGATTGCAATTGATACATTCGAAGTCATTTCAAAAAGATGCAAGCGAGGGACACCGATAATCGCTAAAGTTAGAACTAATCACTGCAAGCACTAGTGAGCAATTACTGTTACAGATTAGATAACTCTGCAATCAATTATGTACGCAAAAGAGGTGAAGAAGACAATTACAATTATTAGACACATAGTGCTAGGTACAGGTTTTTTTTAGCAAAAAACGGACGTGCGAAGTGATGCAATTACAGGAAAAAACAATTGCATCGTTTGCAAATCATAAAATGCACTTGTAAGTAACTTCCTCGAAGGTCCACTCTCGTGGTATCATTCCGGGGAAACATAGTGTTGGTTTGTTCTTATCTACTATTATCGCAGACACTGTCGACTCTACACAGCCCTTCAATTAATCTCTTAGACATTCCATCGTAGTAAAAATACCTCGGTTACATGGAAGACGATTCCGTCCCATCGGCTTCATTCACAAACAGCGTGCGTGAGTAATGTTTCTTCGTTTGCGTTTATCGTTGCGTATGTTCAACCAACTCACCTCAGTTCGGAAGTTCCCCTCCAGAGTAGCAGCAGTCGGAGGAAAAATCTGACCTAAAATACAGTCGACTTCTTTGGCCGTGACATCAACGCTTTGATCTCGTTATCGCGTCCGTTGAGCGGAAGAGTATGCCAGGGCAAGGGCTATACGTAGCTATACGAATTATCACCTTATAAGAGTCGCATTATTTCTTCACAATGATATCGAAAGCACGAGTTTCTTGGGTTGAGGGTATCAATTAAGCAATCTAAGCATCACTTCACTCTGAGCCTTAACCAACATAGTTCTGGGAGCTCTGATATGCTGACACGAGCTTAACGCTGTGAGTGTTTGCTTTTGTTGTCATGAGGTGTAGCCAACCCATTCGAGGTATAGTTGCCGGTTTCCAGAGCATGGTCCTACCATTAAAATATAAGTGGTGTTTAGGTACCTGCGCCACTTTCTCCGACGCCAACCGGAACCGGATTCGTTTTCACGTGCTCTCACCCGAACAAAGGTTAGCAAGGTGGCTTTCAGTAAGCCTTTTGGGATGCTCACGGTGGCTTTTCATTGCATTCCGGATGTTCGGAGGGTACACCCTGCCGTAACCGGCTCTTCACAGTATACAAACATTACCTGGCCCCATGTCCCGACGTAGCGTCGCTTCGTTTCGGACTAGACCACTTTAGGGCCACAGTTCGTTAAGATAAAGCCAGCTGTTCGGACACGGAATGCGACACGGGTATCGAGGGGTCTTGCAATAAAAGCTCTTCAAATCAAGCCTGATACCGAAGGGGCTCAGTTCGCACCAGCAGTCAGCAGAACAGCTGATGAGCACACAGTCGTGAGGATGACCGAAGAACTTGTAGACGAGCTACCATTGCGTCGACGATAGCGCTCGCTGCAAAGACGTATCACGATAGCTGCGTAGCCATTCTCCGTTGTCGGGCGTTCGATTGCACGGAGGTGGGACAGTAGTAAACTACGCGAGAGCAAAAAGGGATCCGCACGCGGCCACCTGTGGTAGACATTCGAACGCAGCCCCGACACAAGGTGCGCACTCCGTGTCGCTTGAACGAATCGAAGGAAGCAGTGAAAGTGTTTGGTTGCTAGAACGAACATAAGGAATAGTGCAAGGTGTCTGGTGCGAACTAATGTTAAAACATGGTGCAGACGTGGAACGGCAGTCGAATGGCTGCTAGTACTATGGTGCTGCTGTTAGTGCCACTTCTTTGTGTACAACGCATCGAATCCATATTCGGTAATAAATTGTGCTTTTAATATGAAACGATAAGAGCAATTTTATAAAACTTACCTCAAATTTAGTGTTCAGTACGGTGAATCATGGTCGTGACGATCAGTTCAAAACACTTTCTTCGCACCGCTACGTAGACGTACACGCATACACCAGCAATTAGTTTCAAGAGTCTGGTTTGAAAAGCTGCATCAAGTTCTTCTATTTGCTAACGCGCACTAGCAGTTCCAATGTTATTCACGAGTGGGTTTCCCAGTTGCGATAGCTCCTTCGATTACAAGGTTATAACACAGTGAAGTCCTTCGTGCAAAAAAGTGGAGCTATTGTAGCGTTGCTGAAACGTGACCAACAGCACCAAAACAAACACGAATCCAGTAAACAGTGTATCAAATGCAAACACAGTCTAAGTACAGCTGCCGGCTGTGCAACAAAGCTATGTGAATAGTTCTATGTTTACTATGATCGAAGCCATTTTTATAGTGTTTACCGCCATGTTGTTCTCGGGCCTGTTAGATATTAACTTCAGGTTTTTCTTTCACAGTTCCTAAAATACATAGCAGTGTCGTCGCGTTCAATGGTAGTGTATTGCCCGGAGAGGTATCGTCGAGAGCTATCATTGAGTTTCAATCGGCCAACGCATCAGACACCGTTGCAGGCTCTGATTCTCAGAACGTATCTAGTTCGCCTACCATCTGTATCGTCACGTCCAGCCTGGACGATTTGCCGACGGATCTGTTCACCGAAGAGGAACGGCTTGGCGGTGCCATCGTGCTACATTTCCTCGCTGCTATCTACTTTTTTATGCTACTAGCGTACGTGTGCAGCGAGTACTTCCTGCCGTCGGTAGAATGTTTGTGCGAAGATTTAAATCTATCGCAGGATGTAGCGGCAGCCACCTTCATGGCGACGGCCACCTCGATGCCGGAGTTCTTCACCAACACCATCAGCACGTTAGCGGTCGATTCCGACATCGGTCTCGGAACGATCATGGGCTCGATGTTGTTCAACACGCTCGGTGTGGCCGCGCTCGTGGGTCTTTTGACGAAAATGGTGCGTTTTAATTCCCGCTTAACCAAATGCAAGAAAAATCATCGGCAACGTTCAATCCATCTTCTCTTCCAACAGCATGTGCAGCTAGACTGGTGGCCTCTGACGCGGGATTCCATCATCGTGACCATCTCCACCACGCTGCTGGTTGTGTGTGTATGGGACGGCCGGATCGAATGGTACGAGGCGATGCTTTTCAGCATCACGTACGTGCTCTACTTCGTGGTGATGTTCAAAAACGAGTGTTTGAAGAAGATAGCCGTCCACTACATACAGAACAGCTGGAATCTCTGCGCACGATTAGAACCAGAGCCGGAAGATGGTACGGTAGACCACCAAGTTCCGCGGAAGTATTCCGTAGCGGTCTTAGGACACGCCGTCAACGGCATTCTGGTCGAAGCGAATGGAGAGGCGCCAAAGAAAACATCCACCAACACTGTTCCAGCCGTGTCGGTGTCGACGGTGTCGGAGCAGCCAGTACAGGAACCGACGCAGACGCGGTGTGATTCCGAGGAAACGGCGAAGAGTATGAAGTGGAACGAGTTGAAACAACTACCGGAAAAATCATACGCAGGTTGGAAAACGATCGCTTGGATCTTCACCTGGCCGTACAGGTTTGTGGTGTTTCTGACCGTCCCCGATCCGCTGCGGTTCCGGCGGTTGTACCCGTTGTCGTTTATCTGCTGCATCGGGTGGATCGGGTTGAGTGCGTACATCGTATTCTGGATGATCTCGGTAATTGGTAACACGTTCGGTATACCGGACACGGTAATGGGCATGACGTTCCTTGCATTTGGTGGCTGCATGCCCGAGGCAGCATCGGCTGTAACGCTTATACGAAGAGGTGAGCATTGTGCAGAGCAAGTACTGCTTCCAAATTTCGAAACCACCTTAAAATTGTACAAATTTTCAGGCAACGGAGCAATGGGAGTCTCCAACTCGCTCGGGGCCAACACACTGGCCATACTGTTTTCGCTTGGTTTGCCCTGGTTCATCCGGACGATGATCGACGGTGGTCCATCGACCGGGGCATACATAGCAATCCAGTCGTACGGTATCCAGTACTCGGTGCTGGCCCTGTTCGGTGCCATCTTCACACTTTACCTCGTGCTGTACATTGCCAAGTACACATTGCGAAAACTGGTCGGACTTGCGCTCGGAATCGGATACCTGGTGATCGTAACTTTCATGATTTTGGCAGAGCTGGATTTGTTTTTTCCCAACAACAATCGGTGCTAACAAAACAGCGGGGGAGCGGATCGGATTCTACTACAACGTGGGAACGCACAGTGGGAAGCTTCGTGGCGCTTTATTTGACTGATTTTATTAGTCGTCCGAATGCGGTCCGAAAGAGAACATGTAAATTTGTAGAAAAAATAGTCGTTCGCATTTTTAAATGTAGGAATCTTAAATTATTGTACTAATATTCGAAGGTGAATAGAAATGTTTTCGACTTAGAGTAAGCAGTGTGCGTTGTTTTTCGTCATTGCTGTTTCATGTGATTGTGAGCTTAACGCACTTTTTTAAGAACCGGAGAGCGAAGGAAAAGTATATCTAGAAATTATGCTTGCGTTGATATCTCTTTGATATACGTTGAGCAAAATAGTATTGTGAACTGGTATGAAATAAAAGAATGATTACTGGACTTCTCGAACTTGTAATCTTCTAGTTTGTTGGAATCTAGTTTGTTTCCAAAATCGATATATTTTTCTTGCACCTGCTGTGTCTGAGCCTCATTTATAAATTATACTGTCATTGTTGTTCCTATTGCAGTTCAGCGATACTTTTCTTTTAAACTGCTCATAACTGGTTTTTCTAATGGTCTATTCTAACCGAAGTGATCTTTCCTCTTCCTTTCCGTATCAGATTGAATTACAACAGATAGACCGCCTTGGCAGCAACGACCATTTGACTGGTTCAAATCGCGTGTGATAATTATTAATTGGCGTTATAATCTTGTAATGGGGGAATATCATCGGCGAATTTGGAAGTGCATCTTACCTTACCAATGTATGGGGCTTGTAAATCCATAAATGAAATAATAACTGGTCCGTTTGGACCGCGACCTAGTTGCAGACAAGCGGTGCGGAAAGAACTCGCCATCCGGTTCGATGTGTCATCGTGTTGTTGTCGACTTGATCCAAACAAAGCACAAGGTTAAATGGTGGCTCGCAGTTTATCATTAGTCAGTGGACGATAAGGGTGAGAATAGCAAGGAATGCAATGAAGGATGCAATCATTACAGTCAGGCGAAACGAAAGATATAGGAAAGCATGCAATTGCACATGGGATAAGGGTCCATGGGCATCGAGTGATCGACGATAATCGATCATTATTTACGATTAAAGTTTGCAGAACGTTTGAAATTCATGTACGGTAGTTATGTAACAAAAAAAGAATTTGGCTTTCTGTGATTACTGTTTGTTAAAGAATAAAATAACAATTAACAAATGAATAATTAAACTAATTTATAATTAAAACATAAGAACATGAAATGGATGTTCACTCACTGGAATTTTCTTTCGAATTTGATTTCAACCATTGTTTTGTTTCTTTGAAAAATAATAATTTGTTCATGTCCTAAAATAAAAATGATAAAACATCTGTACGAAAACTGTCGTTTTAAAAATGTTGTCCAAATTGTTTTCTCACGCATCCGATGTGCATAAAAACATCGCAACGCACATTGGAAGCATGTCCATCCGTGATCCCACTATTTGAACAGCTCTCTTTCTTCCTGTGGCTTTCCGCTCACTCTAGCGCACTTCCCGCACAGTGAGTCGGACTGCACTTGAATATCTGATCAGTACCATTTCGTAGGTGAAAAGGGTATTGTTTCGGAATAAATGTATACATTTAACTCTTCATGATCGTTTAATTTTAATGTGATTTGCGAAATGTTTGTATTTTTTGAAGCACCATCATCATTTATTTTTTTTAACGATCGTGTTGAAAATTTCAAACATGCTGATAGAAAACAATAATCAGCATGCACAGTGCCACCACAATGAGCGCCCATTTGCGATAGGCGTAAAATTCACCCGTAACCCAATCACAATTGTCGCAGCTGGCTTCCTTCTCCTTGCTAGGCGAGTAAAACTTAGCAGCCGTTTCCGTAATTGTGCCACGTTCGACGAAGTGGCGGTGCCGTGTTGTAGTAAGCATCGGTTCTTTCTTGCACATCTCGTGCGCCTCGGTCGAACTCTCCAGTTCCATTATTTCTTCTCCAATTTCATACGATTCATCCGATGTCATAACGTCAATTTCATATGATTCTTTGTTAAATTTGACTTCCAATGCTGGCTTGATTTCTATTGGCATTTCTTCCGTCTCAAGCTGTACGGGATATTTAATCGAAACCTTAGCCTCGATTGGCAATAGAACCTCACCCTTAGCGTATTTTATACGCCGCCTGCCGAATCGCAACACATCGCCCGACTTCACCACACGCGGTTCATTTATTTCATCGGGTTCCATAGATTCGCCGTTCAGATACGTCCCATTATTACTGAAAAGATCCTGTTTTGATGAGGGAAAAATAATTGCTATTGATTCTCACCTCCCATCCTCTTATGCTATAAATATAAATGGATGTAAAAATTACCTTAACGTAAAGATTGCCTGATTTATAGCAAAGTGAGGCGTGTGTCTTCGACAGGACATGTGAGTCGAAGATAAGATACGCGTCGTCTTCGCATCGTGCGTGTTTGTTTTTATTATACCGTACAATATATTTCTCCACTCCGTTTTCTAAAGTCAACGTTTTTGTCTAAAAAAAAGAAATAAAGGATATTGTTAATAGTATGGCACAATTTACACTAACTCTTTCAACGTACCTCAAATGGCTGAGAATTTTGTGTACATTCTAGCTTCACAATGCACTTTTCACCCGTGTGTTGAACGTCTGGCGTTGCCATATTGGATGCTAATGAAAAAGTGGGTTTCGGTTTATCGATTGTAGATTACTTGGATTGAATATTTGCATGTTTCGTTAATAACATCTCAGTTTGAACACATGCCTACTGCGCCTAAATGTGATGCATGAGTCAATGTAATGATGTAAATTGATCACGATCGTTTCAGGTTAGTTTTTACAAAGCTCCTTTAATGAGCAAAAACAATCCATGAACTCGGTCGGCGTTCCTCCTTCGTTAGATTTACCGTAAGTGCTTTATTTTTAAATTTCTTCATTTCGAACCCCTTTTCTTTTAATTACGCATGCGCAGAACAACATAACCACCATCCGAAAAGATGTTCCGTGATCCACATTTCAATAGCTGGAAAACAATTTCACCTTACACCGCAAAAAGTAAGGAAAATTTCTACGGAAAACGACCACTGAGTGATAATTATACTGAGGCGCACAGACCAACGCGTTTTTATTGGGAAAACAGCAATATCGTTAATCGCCATACGTTTATTGTTTATGATATGGGGTCTGCTTTTCAGGTAAGAAGATGTTCGTACACAGTAGTGAAGTGAAATCCTTTTTGATTTCATTCTTTTACAACTTTCATTACGCGGCTAGTGTAAAACTGTGCCCAAAAGTATTGGTGAAAGCTTTTAAATGCTTCGCTATAGTTATGACGTGTAAATTTATAGTTTTGTTTGTTTACATTTGAGCAACCGCCGTTGATTGATTTTGTATGTTATATTTTCATGTTATTTCGATTTTGTATGTTATTTCGTTTAAGTTATGATGTAAATATGTGAACATTTCAGAAGTAACACATCAAAGTTTGATTGATTGATAAGTATTTAGCCGAAAAAGCAAAAATCAAAACCAAAGTGACGTGGAGGGCTACATTAAACTAAGGCAGAGTTATGGTAAAGAAGTTGTAATGGTATAAATATTATCAATGTAAGAAATAAAAATAAGAAAAAAGCAAATAAATAGAAAAGCAAAAAACAAAAATTTCAAAGAAATAAAAACACATTCAGAGAAATCGACATCTATGAGACACGATTATGGTTTTTACGGGCTGTGAGCATTCGCGATCGTGTCCAAATCGCGATAGAAAATCACGCATTATTGACTGCAATGAGGTCGGTGGAGCCTGTTCCGAGCCATGTTTCGGCCACCACATTCGCCATTATTGTTGATTTCCTCTGTGGAAGAGAAGGGGGTAAAAAGCACGGAACTATAACTATGTGATTTATTTGATCATCAATTAAGCAAACGGTCGACGCAAAAAATGCAAACCAAAAAAAAAATGTCCGAAAACTTTTTCCGCGGAGAAAAACATTTCACCTGCTGTCGATCGTAAAACATGTCTCGCTTGGAGTTCGAGACCTGGTGCGCACGATGCGTGTGATGTGAACAGTCCGTCGACCATCAACGAATGGCAAACGAGAGTTGCAAAGAAAATACAACAAAAAGAAAAGGAAAAAACGAAGATTTTATTTTGCGAATCTACTGACCGGGGAGTAGATTGCTGGCTGGCAAAGTTCAAACAGCGCTTAAGATATGATGCGCACAAGAGCATCCAAACTTTCCACAAACCGTCACGATCGGTTTAGCTGCGGGAACGACCGGTCGGGGGTTCGGATGTCGTTAGGGAGTCAATTTTCGGACACTCGACGAATGCCTATTCTTCGGTCCAGTCCGGAAGCTCCTTTCCTTTCGCTGTCGGTTCGCTTCCGGACATGATGATGGTAACACTTTTACATGCAGTCTTTGTGTGCGTGTGTATGTGTGGAAAAAAATAAAATAAAATAAAACTATCCAAACTATATGCCGGAGTTGAAATACGCAGATAAATAAATTATCCAATACGCAGGCGTTTCGGCAGAATTTTTATTGCATTTTTTGGGCACATCCGATATGCGACATCGATTTTCCACACATATTAGTGTGGAAAGAGAAAAAAAGGTGTCGAAAATGGGCAAAAGCGAGGAGGGAAATGAATTAATTTGATTCGATTCAACGAACAACGACAACTTTACCACCAACGGCGATCGTTGAAGAAACGAGAGAAACGCGTTAGCATCGTTCAGCGATACCTGCTCGACCACCAACGGCGATTGCATTTGGCACGTGCGGTTTGAAATGTGATTTGGAATAATATTTATTCCTTCCTTCGAATTATGCAAAGATTAGTGTTGAATTTATAAACATGTATTAAAAGCGTTAATTTCCATCAACTACTAAACCGGGTTAAATAAAATACGTATTTTATACTTAACATCCATTAATCCCATCCATCAACCGTCAAATCATCTCACCACAACTGACCAGCGATCGTGCTCCAGACGCGATACATCCTGACGCTTCCTGGACCGTGCTGGTGGGAGAAATTCAATCTTATTCACACTAATCATATCGTTTCCCCACAATAACCATCGCCAGTTTGACATGCACAAAACTGTATTTTAATATGGCTGCGAACGCGGAAAACCGCAGCTTCTCGAGCTCGAACGCCGATCCGAATCCGTTGTGCCTTCTTCCGTCCGGTGCTGAGTGGGTGGGAAAACAAATGACCGTTCTCATCATCAACGCACCGTTTCACCCACATGCAAAAGGAGTAGCCCTAGTGGAGGGGGGGTTGCAGTGGCGCTAATGAACTTCAATTTGATCGATGGATGCAAAATGGGGGGTTGTTTCGTCCGTTACAGGCGAATAGCTAAATTGTGAGTTTATGCGTGTGTGGGAATGCATTTTGTAGGTATTCAAATTTTAAGATTCAAACAAATTTCCATTGAACCATAACGAGAGTCTGATTACTTGTTGTTTTGATTAGATTAGAAACATTCAACAGTGTTCATTAAAAATTGGCATCGTTATCCAACGAATGTGATGGGATTTTAGTTAACAGCTATTTTCTTTAGTAATATATTTTGTCCACTTGCACTTCCATAGTGTCTTATCTTTCGCTCTCTACATTCTAGCCAGCGAAGAGCCTAAACTCTCTCTCGTCACAGGGCAGATAAAATTATCGCATGCTGGGTGAATGTTAGGGTTTGTTCCGTGCTTTTGAACATGGAAATTTTTGTATCATTTTTTGCTAGTAAAATATACTAATATAAAATATAGTGTATAAATATACACAATTGAAATAACAAAAATTGTTTTTACCAGCTTAATGTTTTATTAAACTTCGAAATATGTGCAACAAAAGTTGGAACAACAAGGTGGGGACATTCGTTCTTCGGTTCCGCTTCGGGCTCGATCCACCGAACACAGCGGTCGTGAAAACCGAACACCTTTCCACCTTCGCACTATGGGCAAAAAACACAATTGAGTTGTTGAACCTTTTCATTTACATTATAAAAATTAGTTCTTATTTAGTTGATTAACCTACATAGACATCAGTTAGAATTTGGAAATAAAAATATTCCTGAAGGATTAATTTATTCTTGAGTTCGAACAACTCTTCAGATCAAGCACCACGGAGATCGAACCACTTTCAACCCTGCCACGGATGCATGAGAATTGCTCACTGTGCGCTTCGCTCCCTCATCACCTCCACCGCGGAGAAAACACACCACACGGGCACTGCTGAGCCACAAAGTACGAACCGATCCATCCGCTCTACGAGTTCCAGCTGAGCCGCCACCGAGTGCGCAGGTGAAAATTTCTCTTTTGTGCACTTGAGCTGCCTATCGTGCCTGGTTACGGTTCCGTCCTGTGCAGTAGGTCTACACGGTCACGCGAAAGAAACAAGTGAAGCTGCGCTGCTAGTGTTGCCAGCGGCTGCTACCAATTCAGTTGAGTTTGACCCTCACAGCCGCTGCAGGCTTTCCAGTGCGTCGATCACCGGTCGATCGTTGCACCTCCGGTTGTGCTTTTTCAATTGTACCTGTCAAAGTGCGTGTCATTTCACCCGTGTTACACCGGGGTGGGCCCAACAATTAGTGTATTTTCGACTCTTCGATCCATCGGGATGAACAACAGCGGTGGTGCCTAGAATTGACGTCACCGTGTGAAAAAAGCAATTCATCGCCGACAAACAAAAAAATAACTACACCCGCACAGTGTTCTACGGCGAGTGTATTGCTTTTTTTAGTGAGCCTTCCCGAAAAAAGTGTAACTCCGAGCAGTATACAAAAGCAACTACAGGTGGAATCGGTGACGGGTCTCTGTCTCTCTCTCCTGCGCCCCCGTCGCACACGTCAAACGTACAGCAGAAGGGTCAAGATTAAATCAATACCCTCTCACAATATCTGCTATTGTTGCTGCAGTGCTGCGGTCGGAGTAGCAAACAGGGAGCAGGAATTATCGGTGTGATAAGCGCGCGTAAAGCCGAAGCCGTACAACTCATCATGAGACAGATCGGACTTGAGGTAAGTGCTGAAGGCAACCCAGCCAACATGGGCAAGATTGGGGCCTGGTTCGTGTCACGGGCTGACTGGCCGTAAATTAATCTACCTGATGTGATGTTAATTGATTTGGCTGTCGGCAACGACGTTGAGGAAAACCGATCTGCGAAATGGCGCTTATCGTTCTCCGATGGAGGTTGTTGAGGTAGATTAAGGTGGTGCCATAGATAGTAAGCCAATGTTGTCGCTACTTCCGTGTTTATTTGGGACATAATCAGTGATGATCGTCGACTACCCTTCTTTAATAAGCTATCGGTTGCTCAGTTGAGACAAGCTTCTTTTTTCCCACAAAAGAATGTCTTATTTTAATGGCAAGAAATGGTTCGAAAATACCTGATTCTGAATGCTTCAACTAGAACACTTCCATGCGGCTCTTTTTACCCCACGACAGTCACGATCGGACGGAGGGTGTAATTTAATTTCCTGTCCCTTTTTTCGAGCGAGGTTTCTGACCCAAGCCAACCGAAACGATCCGCTTCCTGTGGGGGCCCTTCGTACCCCAGCTTGCGAGCGTGATGAATGCGAGCCTTAATTTTCACCCTCACTTTAGAGCCCTGCTGCCCCCGTCTGTGACGGATCGGCGTCCAGTGTGTCGGTCTGCAATAATAATAAAACCGACATCACACCGTGGAACATGTGGTCGAAATGGGAGGAGGGATTGTTTTTGTGTGGTCGACACCCGAACCCGTTCTTTCGAGTTGCGGGGAGCTCTGCTGCGGTCGAAGTACGGCTTCCGAAGCCACCATATGGTTCTGGTCCGCCTTGCCGGCGGTTGATTCTTTCGCTGACAGACGATCGTTTTTCCTTCCTCGCTCAGGTGGAAGTTTCGCTACAAACGATCCTCTTTCCGTCAGCACTTTTTGCTCGTTAGCATGAAATGAAATGTTCGCACTGGAAAGCCTTTATTTTTTTTGTTACTTTCGTATATTTCATTCCAAAAAAGTAGAGTAAAATATAAACCCCATTAAAACGAACAATAATCTAGTATAGTTTGCCACCCAAAAGTCGAGAAAAATTAAATTAATTGGATAAACATAAAATCTTCGAACAAAAACAAATCTTAAAATCACGAAAAATAAAACATATCAATAAATAAAAATAAATAAAACATCTAACGTAATTATTGCAAGATCACGAGCAATACATGGCAACATGAAAAATAATCAATTTTTTCTTGCTGTTTATTCTGCAAATTTCTGCTCCGATCATCCGTCTAGTCCAAAGCGATTTCCAAGAATTTTTGATTTTTGAGTCTGTTTTTTTTAAAGGAAATAATCCTTTGATGTTACACATAGAGCCACTAAACCACTAAACCTGACAGCATGGACCAAACATCCGATATGATAAACCAAGACAAAGCACGTATATCCTACCGTACTTCCTCATAGTTTAATCCTCAGCTGCTTTATCTTGACCCAAACGGGTCACCCTCGTGCGTGCGAGAGGAGTTCAGTGTACTCATAACACCAAGGGCACTAAAGATAAACCGTCATCTAGCGAAACCGTAACACCATGAGGGAACACACGTTTTGGGTGCACACACGATCCTGATGAACGGTGGAAAATATCTCATGTACGATTTTCCCCAAACAATAACCGCTCGGCATGCGGCAAAAAATCCAAAAAGTGGTCCTCTTCCGCATTGCGCGAGCGAGCGAGGCTAATGCGACAATAAAGGCTGTGACGGATAGCACTGAACTGCCCAGTGAAGCCCGCCACCTTCCGTCAAATCATTTAACAGTTTTTGCTGATGACCAGAAACACGGGCCGATGTTTAATGACACGGGGCAGCGGGTGAGAACGACCGTTTGCCATTTCCTTCATTAGAAGCGTTCGCGGATGGGGTAGAAAAGGCAAACTCTTAAGCACAACACTTAATGCAGCACCATTACAACGGACGAGTGTGAATTTGAATTGATGTGGTACACCTTCACCAGAAGGCTCCTTTCGCTTTCGTACCAAGCATGGGAACGATGGGGCAGCCCATTACACCGGCCGCGGGTGGTTTGGAGAGGAAACGCCACCCCCCTGCCTAATGCCCTAGGTGCAATAAAGCGGATGCACTTCCTAATTCCTCCTTCCCGCTGCACTATTACAATTACAATGGCAAAGAGAGCTCATAATTTGTAGTTGTTTGTTGGGGGTTTTCTTTCTATTTACTTCTAATACCAAAAAAGCAACAAACTGATAAAAAAGTTGCACCTGCAGCCGGGCTGCGCACGATGCATGCAATCATTTGACGGCAATTTATTGGTGAGAAAGAGCAAGCAGGGAAGGAAACTCCTATCGTGTGTTTTATGCGCGGGAAAAGTGATTTAAAGTGAGTGAAAACCGCCTTCATCCGATCCGAGACTAAGCCATACTAACTGAGTCTAAGCAGCCATAGCAACAACAAAAAAAAAACCGTGTGAAACTATGGAAGCACTTCATTTCCCTTTCGTTGTGAACGACATGCCCTACGCTAGTGCGTGTGTGTGTGTGTGTGGGCGAAAAAAAAACAAACACACGCGCCGTTCGTGCAAAGGCACAGAGAGCACAAAAATCCGCAATAATTTAAAGCAAGCTTCGTTCGAGATTTAGCTTACCAGCTAACCACCTTCCCTCTGGGATGATGTTTTTATAAACACTCGCAACTAGCACGCAACCGTGCCGGAATAGATAAGCCTAGCCCGAGATAGAAAGACCAGCCAGCAGTTTCGCGCATGATTATCGAAATCGCGCAACGGGACAGAACAATCTGCTGCCGGTATAATAATGCCAGCAAATTAATAAACACAGCCGTGCGTTCGTTCACCGTAAAGATCTCGTTTGCTCTTGCCTTGCTGTGTTATTGTGTGTGTGTGTGTGGTTTTTTCCTGCCAGCAAAATTGGCAGTACAAGCTTTTCTTGCAACACACGCCCTACGTGCGGGGAACAATTATTTGCCACTTTTTTGCCTAGGCGCGAGATAACTGGCTGGTGGTTTGGGTGAGAATTTGCACCATTGCATCACTACCGGCTGGGAATTGATTTGGCAACGCCGTAACAAACCATGTTTTCGGTTTGTGTGAGGTGAGGCGAAAAATGTCAAGTCAAACTAATCGGCCCTGCTAATAAGCGTTGTTTTTGGTAGTTCTTTGGGTAGTGGACACGTTTTGGTTAGGTACTTGTAGTAAGGGTTGACCATAAATGTTAAATTTTTATTCTAATAGATAACACTGAGAATGATTGAATGGGTCAAATGAAATAAGTTAAGAAATAAATTTAATTCAAATTTAAGAATAAGGATAAGTAAATTAGATAATTGAGGATGAATGGAGGTGATTTTGTTAAAATAGTACAGAAATAAAAATGACATCAATTGACAAATCAAAATTAAAAAAAAAACAAAACGATTACTGAAAATAGTTGTAGCGTGCTGATTCCTCTTTCATGATAATTGCGTAGCCAAACACACTTTTTTATGCCCCAAAAGCAGTCAGAACATTAGACGGTCCGTAAACACGTCTCACCGCTTTGGGCTTGGATTTTCAAAAAATTCGAGTTTCACAAAATTTCTCTACTTATCTCCGACCGGCGTACGATTTCATCAGTCAAACTGTGTAGACAGCTGCTTGCAAGGCCACCCGAAAAGCCCCGGGAATGCATGAAACTGGAGCGAACAGGCGCAAGGGGTCCATAACCCAACCGTGCATCGCGCATGGCCCCGAGGCGTTAGGGAAAACGTAACGGTTTTGACCCGCGAGGTGTGAAACGGTGATCATGCGAGAAACAATGGCCTCTTGGCCGGCTCCTCATCGGTGCGGCGTGGAGATGTTTATCCGTTTCATTATTGTCACTTTAAACCGAAGTGACGAGAGTCGCAACCGCATCCCCACGCCCAATCGGTTGAGACGATCTTGATTTATTCTGCCTACCGAGAGGCAACCGTCAGCACGTCATAATCTCGTACATCTCACTCTAGTGCTGTAAAGTATTTGATTTTATTTATTAGCACGCGCCATAAAGGAAAGGGAAAAGTCTCGACCCGACCAGAACACAGGCACAGGTGTGTGTGTGTGCGGTTTGGTACAACAACCATGGCCTAACGTTTCGGGCACATGTTTATGCTGGTTGCTTGAAGTTTGTTTCAATTTTCGCTTTCTCTACCGCCGATGAGATCAAGAGGCCCTCCGTTTGCTCTTCCCGCGCATCCGACATATGTTCTTTTGATGTTGGAAGTAGATGCGTGTGTGTGTTTTTTTTGTTTTGTTTTGTTTTGTGTTACTACCGTCTTGCTACAAGCCATTAACCGGCGTTTTCACCGGTTGATTCGCGGTTGCGGACTTTTATCGGCACAACGCTGTGTTTACTGTCAGATTATGAGTTTGTGCTTAGTTTTCGCACACACAAAAAAAAGCCCTCCTTCAACTCCACTCCATTATTTCGCTCGTGTGCCGGTGCCGGTGTGAAGATCGGCTGCAGGTGTTCGGCCTCCCAGCCGTGGCACAAAAACTCATACCGAGGCCTACCGAGATGCAATTGTTGCTATCGTGTTGTTATGGTGCGCGTATTGGGGATAGGTTTTTTTTCTGTTGCTGTCCGTTGTTTTTTTTCGCTTAACTCCACTCGCGGCCAATCGGATTGGCAGCCAAACGGAATGCAAATACTCACATGCTGGCGGTCAGTGAGCAGATAAAAACTAACATCAACCCCAGCGGGAGCAACGCACAAGAAACGAAAAA